>VUQS01070358.1:0-11722 GCA_015108495.1 Heterochromis multidens
TTAAATAATTTTTTGCTGATCTTTGGTTTGTTTTTTGATGGTCTGGGAGCAGACACAGTCTCTATGGGGATGGAATTTTGGGCGGATGATAAGAGGAGAGAAGCTGCAGAGAGGTGTGTAAGACTGCAACTCTGCTTCCTGGTCTCAAGTCTGGATAGTCACGTTTTCGGGGGTTTAATAAATTATAAAAATATAATAAATAATAAAATCCAAAATGGTATGGATGTCGTCTCTCCTAACAAGACCAGGTTTTCCCCAGAAAACTGGACACCACTCAGACAGCCAGCAATTTAAGGAGAACATGCGGCTAAACATGTCACTCCTGGTCTGATTGGGGAGGGGACCAGAGAAAATTACAGAGTCCGACATTGTTTTGGCAAAGTTACACACCGATTCAATATTAATTTTAGTGACCTCCGATTGGCGTAACCGGGTAACATTACTGCCGACGTGAATTACAATTTTACCAAATCTACGTTTACCCTTAGCCAGCAGTTTCAGGGATTCTTCAATGTCGTCTGCTCTGGCCCCTGGAAGACATTTAACTATGGTTGCTGGTGTCTCTAACTTCACGTTTTTTTAAAACAGAATCGCCAATAACCAAAGTTTGTTCCTCGGCAGGTGTGTCGCCGAGTGGGAAAAACCGATTAGAGACGTGAATAGGTTGGTGGTGTACCGGGGGCTTCTGTTTAGGACTATGCTTCCTCCTCACCGTCACCCAGCCGGCCTGTTTTTCCTGCTGCTCAGGAAAAAGTGCTGGGGGAGAGCTAACGGTGGCTTAGCTACCTTGACCCGCACTGACTGCAGGGACCTTGGATTTTTCAAGGTGCGGAGCCGAGTCTCCAATTCACTGAGCCTGGCCTCCAGAGCTGCAAACAGGCTACATTTATTACAGGTATCATTATTACTAAAGGAGGCCGAGGCGTAACTAAACATCTTACACACTGAACAGGAAAGTGAAGAAGCCATGCTGCTAGTGACTCAGCTACGAGCTAAGCTAAGCTAGTGAATCCTTAAAGGCAAAATGAATAAATACTGTGAATAAAATTAGCAGGTGATTCAGCAGAGGGTGCTTTGGATAAAACACATGAAGATTACACTATGAAATAAGTGTTAAGGTCTAAAGGTTTTTTAATTAAATGGGTTACACAGATACTGCGACAGACTGGCGACCTGTCCAGGGTGTACCCTGCCTCTCGCCCTATGGCAGCTGGGATAGGCTCCAGCCCCTCCCGCAACCCTGAATTGGATAAGCGGAAGAGAATGGATGGATGGATGGGTTACACAGATAAGCTACACAAAACACCACAGTGCGTTGGAACAGGAACAGGAAGTGATACAATAAGGCAGTGAAAGCCAACAACAAGTGAGGAATGAATAGTTCTTGAGGACATTCCAAAGCTCTTCTTTGGATGTTGGCTGCCTTTTGTTCTGTTCTCTGTGAAGATGATCCCACACTGCTTCAATAATGTTGAGGTCCAGCCTCTGGGGATGCCAATCCAAGACTGATAGTGTTCTGTTATATATTTTTCTATCCAGGTATGTTTTTGCTGCATTGGCATTATGTTTGGGATCACTGTCATGCTAAAAAAAAAATGAAGCTGTTGCCAATCAGATGCTTTCCAGATGGTACTGCTTGGTGACAAACAGAAGTTACATAAGTTACTCTACAGTATATTTTTTGCAGCTGTAAAATTAAACCTTCCTCTATGCTGCAAATATAAAGTATTACAAGTTTTGTAAAAAACATTCCAGCACATGTGGTGTGTGACAGAGTGTATTCTGTGTATGTCAATATTGTCAGTGAGAGGACATGAGACTAAGTTTTAGAATGCAGCTTACAAAGTTTAGATACCAGTCTTTGCTGGTTTCTCATTCCTGTTGTATGTCTGTTAGATGGTAGAATACAAACAGAAACTACTGGGGTCTGTCTGCTCAGCTGTGTTCAGCTGTGTTCTCTATAAGGAATACAGACCCAGAGCTTCTTTAAGCTGACGTCATGTGCTGAAAGTAGCTGCAGTGACTTGTCCATCTGAACACACTCAGTTGCTGTAACTACATTCAAGAGACAAGAGCAAGACTGCACAATAATTCAGAAAAAGATCATTACATTGTTTATTGTTTTCTGCTTTCACTGAGACAAATAGATGGGGACCATTTGGTTTGCAATTTGGTGCATTTTAATTGGTTCTCAGGTAAGAATTATATATCTTGTAAACTTATATACTTATTACTTGTCATGGTCCCTGGGTCTTGGACCCAGGGTTTTGAGTTTAGTTATATTTTCATGACAAGATATTGATGCTTTTGTTCTGGAGTGTCTTTGTGTTTACATTTCTGTATTCTTAGAGTGTCCTTGGTTTTGTTTTCTGGTTTTTGTCTTATGAAAGGATTTATGTTCTTAGTTTCTCAGTCTTAGTTTCTGATACTAGTTTTGCTCCTTGGTTCTCCTCATGTTCCTAGTTTGTTTCTTAGTCAGGTTTCTATCTTGCATTCAGTTTTTCTCTCTCTTGCTCCCTTGCTCTGTCTTGCGCTCTCTCTCTCTTGCTCTGTCGCTCACCCTCTCTCTTTCCCTCTCGCTCTATGCTTGCTCCCTGTGTTTAGGTCACATTTCTTGTTAGTGTCATTCTGTTCAGGTGTGTTTCCCAGGTGTGGCCACTCTGCCCTCATTCCCTCTGTGTATTTATTGTCTCAGTCTGCCCTTTGTTCCTCACGTGATCCTACCTTCATGGTGTGTGTCCTTGTCTCGTCCAGTCCAGTCCAGTCCAGTCCAGTCCAGTCCAGTCCAGTCTCAGCTCTGTTAGTTAGCAATCAGTAAGTTAGTTAGTTTGGTTCTGTTCTTGTTCTCGCTTTTGTTTTTCTTGCCTTTTGTCCAGCAATAAAAGCTGTGATTTTGAGTTTAAACCTGTCTGCTGAGTCCTGCGTTGGGGTCCTCACCTGTTTTCCACACACCACCACCTCCGTTACATGACAGATGGGCAACAAACGCAACAAATTCCTTTGTTTAACTTTACTAAATCCTTCATATTGGTCATGGTGTATGCAACAAACTTGTTTGTAATAAAACAACAATTTTCTTGATAAATGTTGAATTCCACATGATCTAGTTATCCAGAGAACAGCTGCTCTATACTCTAGGACCACAGAATATCTCAGGCAATGCCCAATGGAAGATTTATCACTAAAATCAAAACATATCAATTCTTCTTCATCTGCCTTTCCTTGATCTGAATTATGGTTTCCATATGTTTCTAGTGAGAAACACACGCATACATTAAATTATTGTGAATAATAGATTACTTGCTTCCTCATTGGATCTGCATGTTTTTGACCAGCTAATTTGGCTTCTCTTGGTAGATTGTATTGGTCATAAGTGAAATGGCTGCATCTGTGTTTATAAATTAGTGAATCCTTAGTATTTTACTTGTAGAACTCTGATTGGCACATTTTTGCTGTTATAGCCATACTCTAATGCAAACCCAACACCTAAATAGCTATGTTGCCTTAAACCAGTTCTTAGTTATTTGTCCTCATTGGAAATACAGCATAATATAAGCAAATAATCATTATTATTAGAACTACAAAAGGAGACTGAGAACAAATACAGGGTGTGGTTCCAAAGTGGTCATCGGTGGAAAAATCTCTCCTACCCTGTATGTATGTTAGACAAATAAAGCAGTTAGTGCTTTCATTTTAGCTATTTATTTCAACTATTTATGCTAAATGTTTTTATTTTTAAAAGTTTTTATGAAAATATCTAGTTGATTATTTCATTATTCTATGATAATAACTACAGCAATGAGCAAACATAACAGTGGTTCAATATTAAAAGCTGCTTCCATATATTTGCATGCTGCTTAGGGGTGTTACTAGTCAGGACTGCAATGTCAACATCACTGATTGGGAATATCATCACAGCCAAGGAGCAGGCAGAAATTCAGCACATCTCTGCCACAGATCTGTATGGAGGCTGTCACCAAGCAGCTGGCCATTTTAAGTGGCTGTATCTGTAATTTTTGTTTCTTGTTGAAATGAATTGCATGGCACTGCTTTATATTTTTATTTACATTCTACACTGTATTCCATACTTTTTCAAAATTAGATCTGGAAACTGTCTTTAGTACTTTGTGTTTAGTGCTAATTAGCAAATATTGACCTGCTCACATTCAAATTGTGGATATTTACATGATCACAGGCTCACTCACATATGGCATTCATTCTTTTATTGGTTGTAGTCATCAAGAGACTGTGTTTTTTATCTGAAATGGAGAGGAGACAGTGTGAATGAAAAAGCTCTTCCATAAATGAACTGAAAGTTGTGTAGAGGACCAGAGCAGACAAGGTCAAGTTGCCTGATTAAGCAGTCAGATAAACAAGCAGTGTGATGGAGGTTAAATAAAAAAATTCAACTGAGTTTCAGTACTGAAATGTCAGAACTGTACAAAAGTCATGAGCCACCCCTCATTCATTTATATTTTGCTAGGAAAGCGATTTGTACCATTGCTTTCCTAGCGATTCTAGCTATTATTCTAACAAGCTTGAAAAATAAGGCTGTTGCCAGTCAGAGACTTTCCAAATGATATTGCAAGGTGGATCAAAATCTGACTGTATTTTTCTGTGTTCATAATTCCATCAACACCAACACCACTGTCTGAAATGCAGCCTCAAACCATGACAGAGCCTCCACCATGTTTTACATTTGGCTGTATCTCACTGTTGTATCTCTCTCCTGACCTCCTCCATACATACTGATGGTATGAACCAAAATTTCAAATTTTGATTCGTCACTCCATAAGAGCTGTTACCACTGATTTTCAGTCCATTTCATAACTTTTAGATACTGCTGTAGATAGTTTTTTTTTTTTTTTTTAATGATAAAAGATCCTTAAAGAAAAGAAAAGCTTTACATGGTTCAGATACTCTTCTTGTGCAACTGTGGGCTGTTTTCAGTGCAACTACTACTTTTAAAATCTCTGTGGAGAATACCTGTTATGTCCCCTGGCTTCTGTATCTCCTTTAGTGTGTGAAAATGGTGATCCTTCTAATTGATTTTCATTTTCAGAAGTGGAAGAAGTTGCAGTGAAGCAAATCTAATCAGCCTGTAGTGAGGAATGATTGTGTTGATGTGGCCAAAAAACCCTGCTTTAACAATATGCTCTGAGGTGGTAATAGATGGCATGCTGACATTCAGAGGAAAGTTGTCAGGACATTACAGTAGAACTCCATGTTGACAGTCTCAACATGAGGGACCAGGTCACACTGCACAACGCAAGAAATGTTCAAAAACATGACTATCATGCTCCTGGTCTTACTCCTCACCTGACGCACAGCAATTGGTCTTGAACACTGTGGACTCTTCAGGCGAAATCTGATTAAAACTGCTCAGTCGTTGCCTGAGTCCCATCTCTAATCACCAGTGATGATCCTCTTCACATGAAATTCGGGCCAGTTTGAAAGAGAAGTTTATGTTTGCTGCAAGTTTAAGGTTAGTGGTGAAATTGCAGAGCATACAGCACAGGTGGTCAAAACAGGCCTTCCAGGGAAAGATCTAAAAAATAGTAGCTGCCTGGAAGTGGTCTGGACATGCCCAAGATGATGACTTTAATTGGGAAATGGGGCAAATTTATAGGTAAAGCTTTCAATTTTTACGAACCTATTCTCAGAACTTTTTGATCACACCTCATATTTGATGAGTATCTGGGACAACTATGAGGCTTAGTAAAGATTAAAGATCATAGAACCTATGACCAATGGTCATCTCAAAGATGTTTTGGTAAAATAATACTCAAGCGGCAGTGGACAAAGCCTGAAGCACTGCCCTGATACACTGGGCCTCCATTATAACTTCATCAAATATTCATTTGCTATTGTGTTTTTTGTGTATTTTAATTTGCTCCCACATATTTTGTATTATCTCCTATCCTGCTGTTACTTCTGTTCCTTCTGTTGTTCTCGTATTTCTTTTAATTGTTCTTCATTGTTTCCGTCATGTTGCCCTGTTATTTTTTCTTTTGTCTTGCAATTAAAAAAAAGAACAGCAGCTTCAATTTTACAGTTATATAGTATCTTGACAACTAGGTGTCTATTATCACAGGTAATCATCCTGCTTCTGCTTACAACAATCCTAACAACATGACCCAAATGAACATTCACTCACATGGCTCATTCTACCAATCAGGCTCATTAAAACCTGTGAGAAAGATTCTCTGCATTTTTAATGTACAGTGAGCATTCAGGATTCTGCCTGATGTTTTATTCATTCTGGTTGAATTTGAATGGCATGCGATGAATGTTGGAAGTGTTTTTAGATGTATTTGTTCATAGTCTCATTGATTATTTCAGGTGTGTGTGTGTGTGTGTGTGTGTGTGTGTGTGTGTGTGTGTGTGTTTCAGATTTCCACTACAGCTGACAGCTTTTCAGAATGTGAACTATTGCACCGGTCTTAGTACTTAGTAATCCTTATTCATTTTGTGGCAAGACTTTCATAGAATTGCTTTGACATTATTTAAAGCCTCCTTTTCAGTAGTCAGCCCCATGATATAACATGTCCGCTAAATGTTTTTCAGCATTACATCTTTATTTGACTAAAATCTGCTTTGATAGTGGGAATCATTGACGATTCACAGCAGCTGAATTCCAAAGCTCGGCAAATCAACTAAAGACCAGTGGTGTATCAACTAAAAGCTTTATCATAGTATGAAAAGATTGGATGCACTACACATATTAAATCCAATATAACTACTCAGTGCCAGTGCATTAAGTGGTCACTGGAGCATGGATGTAAAGATTCATTAAATATCAACATATACTTTATATTTTATCAACACTAAACATGACTTCCCTGAACTTTGACTAATGCTGTTGCAGTTGCCTAGATACATACATTTGCCATACTTTATTTCTCTTAATTATACAGGGTGTAGGTTCATTTCTAGTCCAATATTTCCCACTTCATTTTAAGTAAAACACTGTAGGCTAACACATCTAAAATGTTGAAAATACTACCTAGGGTCAGTAATTTTTGAATGGATGTGTGCCAGTAGCCTGGATTGATTAATAAAAAACAAAAAAAAAAACAACTATACCCACAACTATACCCACAATACTGCATCTTAAAAGTTTCTTTAATTTATCACATTTAAAATGTCATTTACATATTCAGATTTATATAATGAATGATAAATTGTTCTTAATTCAATGTCTGAGAGTGCAGTAAACCATGGGGATGGAGTTTAAGGGAGAGTGCTTGGTGGGGTCCAGCCCAGCACAGTCTGCAGAAACAATATGGGCCTGTTCGGCTGTGGGCCGACCACCCAAAGGAGGCATCATAGGGGTCAGGTGCAAAGTGGCAGTCAAGGGTGGAGGCCGTGGCAATCCAATCATCCCCTATTACTGAAACTAGCTATTGGGATATGGAATATCACTTTTCTGGTGGGAAAGGAGTCCAAGCTACTGCATGAGAAGGTGAGATACCAGCTAGATAAAGTCTGTCTCAATTCAGGGTTGCTTCCCTGTGCCTTTGGGTTGGAGAAAGGGTCCTGACTGTCGTTTGTGCTTATGCAATGAACAACAGTTCAGAGTACCCAGCCTTCTTGGAGTCACTGGATGGGGTGCTGGAGGGTGGCCCATCTAGTAACTCTATTTGTCCAACTCTCTCATGGGGTAGCAACCATGAGATCTGAAGGGGTGTGATTGGGAGGAATGACCTGCCCGATCTGAACCTGAGTGGTGTTCTGTTATAGGACTTCACAGTTTGTCCATGTTCTAACATAAAGTGCCATATTCATAAGTGTACGTGGCACCAGGACACCTTAGGTCACGGTGGATCTCTTGGACACTTGGGTGGAGAGAGGTGCTGAGCTGTCAACTGATCACCGCCTGGTAGTGAGATAGATCAGGGAGCATGGACAGGATGCTGAACGGGCAAGTGTATTGAGGCTGTGCTGGGAGCATCTGGCAGAGGTCCTGGTCCATGAGAGCTTCCATTCCAACCTCCTGCAGAACTTCAGCAGCGTTATGAGGGAGACTAGAGACAGTGAGTTCAAGTGCACCTGTTGCTGAGGTGGAAATACTGCAGCTGCAAGGTGGTTTGTGCCTGTTGTGGTGGTAATCCCCAAACCAAATGGTAGACACTGGAGGTTAAGGGAGCCATTAAGCCGAAGAAGGAGTCCTATTAGGCTTGGTTAGCCTCTGGGATTCCAGAGGCAGCTAAAAGGTACTGGCAGGCCAAAAAGAGTGAGCTCTGGTAGCTGAAGCAAAGTGGGAGGAGTTTAATGAGGTCTTAGAACAAGACTGTCGATTGGCCTTAAAATGATTCTGGCAAACCATCAAGTGACTCAGGAGGGGAAAGTGGTGATGTGCTCACACTGTCTACAGTGGGAATGGGGTACTGCTGACTTCAACTGAGGATATAGTTGGGCGATGGAAGGAATACTTTGAAGATCTCCTCATTCCCACTGACACAACTTTTGTAGAGGAATCAGATTGTGGGGATGAGGGAGGATGACTCTGAGCAACATATTCTGGCACCCATCCTCATTAGTATTTTTCAGGGTAGACCTTGCTTACCTTACCTTACCTTTAGTAAGACAATGCAAAATCACAGTCTATACTTACAGCAGCATGGCCCTGTAGGAAAACAAAATCTTGAGAACTTAAAAATTGAAAGGATTAAGGATGACTTAACCATTCTTGAAAACTGGTGCTACATAAAAATGGAATTAAACTAAATTGAAAAGAAGAGTTTACAACACATTGTAAACATGCCCCTGTTCCAAATTTTAAAGGAGTTACTTTTACTTTTTTTGGAAACAAGGTTATATTTGACATGTAATGATGCATTTTGTGCATATTATATGCAGTCCAGCATATCCAGTCCAGCATATCCAAGCGTATGTACATTTTGGTGTCTTTAACCACAAATTAAAGCCACAATTTAAAAGTATAAAATCATCAACCCTTTTGAAAAGCATGAGAGAAGAGCTCTCTGTGTTTCTCAAATAACATTTAAACACATATTCCATAGGCACAATTCAAAAGTATAAAATCATCAAGTCTTTTGAAAAGGTTTCAAAAGGTTGATAGTGAATATGGGTGTAGGTGTGTTTATGTGAGGAAGGATTAGCACAAAAAGAAAATGAATGGATAGTATGATTCAGTCTGCAATGTGAGTTTGACTGTGTGGTTGAAGACATGTTCACCCTCTGGTTCAGTGACATTGTGTTTTTCAGTGATCCATCTGAAACTGAGGCCAAATAACTTCAGTAAGATTTTGTCAGTGCCAAAACAGCTATTTTACTGTAGCCACAGAATATCAACACATTAAAAAACACACATAAATATGTCAGAGATTCATAGTTGTTACCTCAAGTGTGGCAATGTTAGACCTCAGCTCAGCCTCTACAGAAACCCAGCTTATGAACACCAGCCCCTAAGTAATCACCAACATGCACATAACCTGGAGCTTTGCTTGAATCCTTGTGTATGTTTATCCAGCAGAGCAGGTGTTCTTGTCACGGCTTTGTGCACAGAGGCGATTACCAAAGGCAAGCATATAAATGTACCTATGAGACCCTTCACAAACAGGTGGTATCCCTTGGTGCTGTATCAAAGAAAACGGCGCACAAATACTACAGCTGGCACTACTCATTACAGTCATGTGAAAAAAACAAAAAACAAGTACATCCAATGAAATTTATGAGTGCCTGTTAATAATGGCAATAAACTCCAACAAATGACTCAACTGTCTCAAAACTTTCGTGGTAATTTTCATAATTCAAATAAAATGAAAAACAGACAAACAGTCATAAGGAAAAGTAAGTACACCTACACCTTTGAATTCATAAAATTACAATCATTTCAATTTCAATTCAATCATGGGTTCTCTTCCCAGCTTTTTTCCACAGTCCAAAGACCTGTCCACTCAGTTCTCACTCAATGAGAACTGAGACAAAACCTCCTTAGAGAGTAACATGTAGAACCTGTTGCATTTAAATCTCTGGCATGTAAATGTTGTGATCTCTTTGTTATTGAAGTCTGTGAAATCATTATGCTAGAAGCTAAAGAATTCTTAAATGCCATCAGAAATAGCTGTGTATGCCCAGTTTTTGAAAAGGTCTCAAACTTATTTGTAATTAGCCATTCCACAATATGGAAGACTTTGTCAAGCACCAGCAAATTCATTGAGTGAGTAAGCCATCTTCAAGGACCAAAAAATTTTATCCTAAGATTTCCAGGTAACTCTTGAAGTAGTGGTTTAATAATGCATCCAAGTACTAACTGAAAGAGATTGTACAACTTTTACTAAAAGTGATTTTCAAAGAACAAAAACTGACTCCCCATCTTGCCAATGAATGTTGTTGAAATGCTCAGCAGCTTTGACAAAATACCAATTCTATTCTAATGAAAAACATGAAATTAACATAAAAAACAAATTGAAAAAGAAGTGTGGAAGTAAGTATCATCAGTACAGAGGGTGTGTGAGTAGATGAGTGAACTCTATGGACTGGAGTATGAACAAGTGAAGAGTGTTTTTTACCTGTTCAAACTTTTAGGCAGGCAGGAGCCAAACAAACCTTTCCTTTTCTCTGAGCAAATCACTGAGTGAGGTTACTTTGGTGGAAAGGTTTCTGCAGAAACTTCTGCAGAAACCCACAAAGCACTGAAAAAGGAGTTCTTTAATTTGTGGTTAGTGCCCAACAGCACAGCTGAGGTGGATCATGATTGCCCTTGCAGATTCATACTATCCAACCAAACAAGCAAACAGTTCCCGGATATGTTCAAGGTGACTTTCCCAGGTGTATTCAAAGATTCTTTATTGTCATTATGCAGTCACATAATGAAATTCTGTGTGGTAGCTCTCAGCTTAAAACCAGAAACTATTAAAAGTCGTAAAGTGCAGTTGTCTAGTGCAGTCTCAGTCTTCTAAGGCATGAGGTGTATATGTATGTGTGTGCAAGGAGGTGATAGAGTTCACTCTGAGGAAGAAACTGTCCATCTTGTTTTTATGGGCCCATACCTTCTTCCAGAAGGAAGAGGGACAAGCAGTTTATTACCTGGGTTGGTGGAGTCTGCAGCAATGCAGCTGGCCTTCTTCTGGACACGGCCACCATATACTGAGTCCAGATCTGGGAGAGGATTTCCCGTAGTCCCCTTTCTTGTTCTTGCTTCCTGGGTCAGGTTCTTTCTGTCGTGTTTTGTGCAGCTGCCATACTTTACTGTCATACTGAGACAGAGGATGCTTTCTGTTGTGGTTCCATGGACATTTGCCAGCAGCTGAGAGGAGAGCCCAGTCTGTTTAAGCCTCCTGAGGAAAAAGAGCTTTTGCTGGACCTTCTTTACCAGGTGAGATGCATTCAAGGCCCAGGTCAGGTCAGCTGTGATATGAATGCCCAGGAACTTAATGTTGCTCACCTGTTTTACCTCCTCCCCGTGTATAAGGAAAGGAGCATGTTGTGTGTTCCTGGACCTCCTGTAGTCCATAATGACCTCCTTGGTCTTCAGGACCAGGTTGTTATTGGGAAACCATTGGGTCAGATGTTTAACCTCTTCTCATCATTATCTGATATGAGATCCACTACGGCAGTGTTGTCTGCAAACTTCACAAAGGTATTTGAAGAGTGGATGGCAGTACAGTCCTGTGTTAATAGAGTGATGAGGGCTGGGCTGAGCACACAACCCTGTGGTGTACCTGTGTTCAGGACCAGTGTGGATGATGTACAG
>VUQS01070371.1:0-10568 GCA_015108495.1 Heterochromis multidens
GGAGGGAGTTGAAAGTCCGTGTTGCCCAGCGACAGCCCCAAAACATCACTGCTCTAGAGGAGATCTGCATGGAGGAATGGGCCAAAATACCAGCAACAGTGTGTGAAAACCTTGTGAAGACTTACAGAAAACGTTTGACCTCTGTCATTGCCAACAAAGGGTATATAACAAAGTATTGAGATGAACTTTTGTTATTGACCAAATACTTATTTTCCACCATAATTTGCAAATAAATTCTTTAAAAATCAGACAATGTGATTTTCTGGATTTTTTTTTCTCATTTTGTCTCTCATAGTTGAGGTATACCTATGATGAAAATTACAGGCCTCTCTCATCTTTTTAAGTGGAAGAACTTGCACAATTGGTGGCTGACTAAATACTTTTTTGCCCCACTGTAAGTCATGTTTAATGAAAGACAAGATAAGAGAACGAATACTGGAATATGTTTAAATTAAGGTTAAAGCCTTAACCTTTCCATTTAGTTTGTTGTTTTCTTTACATGTGATTTTAAAAAATGTAATTCTGAGAATTTTGTGGCTTATGATGTTTTGAAAATTACCAAAAGGCAATAACAATAATAAGTAGTAGTAATAATATTCATTTTTAAAACTTGTATATACAGTAAGTTCCCCAAGACAGCCAGACATTCATTTGTTTGTATGCATGATCAGATGGACTTCAGTAGGAAGAGTACGAACAAATTCAGGTAAGAAAATACTGACAAATCACTGATTTGTGTGTGAAATGTTTGTATGCACAATTTATGCACAGATTTGTGTGTACACACTGTTAGCAAATGTGAGCCATTGTGTGCGCAGAGACCAGGTGGAAGGGAAGAAGGCCAGGAGCACTGGAGATGGATTCAAACTGTTCTACCAAATGGAGTAGGAGTAATCTTGAAGGAAGAGTTTGTGAAAAGTGTTGTGGAGGTGAAGAAAGTGTCAGACAGGATCATGAGTTTGAAGTTAGAAATTGAAGGTGTGATGTTGAGTGTTGTCAGTATGTATGCCCCACAAGTTGGATGTCAGAAGAAAAATAGGAATTCTGGAGTAAGTTGGATGAAGTGGTAGAGAGTGTCCCAGTGGGGCTGATTGGAGCAGACTTCAATGGACATGTAGGTGAAAGGAACAGAGGTGATGAAAAGGTGTTGGGTAGGTATGGTGTTAAGGAGAGAAATGCAGAAAGACATATGGAAGTGGATTTTGTGAAAAGGATGGAAATGGCTGTGGTGAGCATGTACTTCAAGAAGAGGCAAGAACATAGAATGACGTATAAGAGGAAGTATAAGTGGACGAAGGTGCGCACAGGCGGACTACATCTTATGCAGAAGGTGCAATCTGAAAGAGACAAGAGAGTGCAAGGTGGTGTCGGGGGAGAATGTAGCTAGGCAGCATCGGATGATAGTTTATAGGATGGCTCTTGAAATCAAGGAACCTGTGGGTGTAACATTGAAGCTACAAGGAACAGAGGTAGTGAAGGTGGATGAGTTTAAATATCTAAGGTCAACCATCCAAAGCAACAGACAGTGCACAAGAGAGGTGAAGAAGAGAGTGCTGACCGGGTGGAGTGGGTGGAGACGAGTGTCAGGGGTGATTTTGATAGCAACAATAGTGAAAGCAAAGGTTTACAAGATGGTAGTGATACCTGCTATGATGCATGGTTTGGAGATGGTGGCACTGACAAAAAGACAGTCAGCAGAGCTAGAGGTGGTAGAGTTGAAGATGTTAAGATTTTCATTGGGAGTAACCAGGATGGACAAGATTAGAACATGAGCAGGACAGCTCAGGTTGAGTGGTTTGGAGACAAAGTTAGAGAGGCAAGGCTGAGATGGTTTTGACATGTGCAGAGGAGGGATAGTGGATATAATGGACAAAGGATGTTGAATATGGAGCTGCCAAGCAGGAAGAGAAGAGGTAGACCATAGAGAAGATTGATGGATGTAGTGAAGGTGGACATGCAGAGGGTTGATGTGACAGAGGAGGATAGGGTGAAATGGAGGCAGATGATCTGTTGTGATGAGCCAAAAGATCTTAGTTAGTTGTCGGGCCACCAAATACTGCCAGAACATCTTCAATGCATCTTGCATGAAGGCATTTTTATCCTAATAGGGTGTTTTCAGATAGGGATAGAAAGTGAAATGATCACTCAGAACAGCTTCCCTGTAAAGGGACAAACCGTGCCAGCACAAAATAAAGGAGCCACAGGATGTCCTCACTTCAGAGGTCAAGGTTTCAAATTTATCTTTAATTTGTTATCTGTCCATGTTTCTTTAATGCACAGTAAAAGTTTACCAAATAATAATAATAGGTTTTCAAAGAAATTTAGAATTAAATGAGTCAAGTAAAGGGGGACCACATACATAAAGATAATGAGCACTGAGTTCCTCCTCAGCCAACAAACAACTGTTAACATATATCCAAGTTCAGTTCAGTGGATATTAGCAGAGAAATTATAAGAGAGAGACACACTACTTAAAAATTAGTGAATATAAATCCTTGGGAGAATTTTGTAAAGACAAAGATGCTGATAGTCCCTCCCCTGCCCACAAGGAGCCAATTAAGAACCAAATCCATGAACATATAGTATAAGCCAACAGTGTTGTTGCCTTGATGCATGCAGACAACATTTTTTTTCAGTGCATGGTGACAGGAATATCTAGTTGTTATCATAATAAACAAGTAGGTAAGTGTACCTATGCTGCTGTGTATGGAGTGGAGTGGGAGAAAGACAGGAACCAGAGATGTGCAGGCGACATTAGACAAAAATGCACAGCAGTCTAGCTCATCCCAGAGGGCCATTGAAATGTGCAAGAAGCAAAATAGATTTGTTTGTTTTCAAATGGCCATAGTCAGAGCAGGCATGAGGGAGGTGCAGGGCGCAGCTCTGCTGGGATACAGAAACAGATTATTGTTTACAACAAGGATGCTACTGTTGTTGTATTTGTTTTCCTTTAATTCACTTGTTCTTACTTAGAAAATACGATTTGCTCTGAAGCATCTGGGAAAATTACCTTGGGAAAACATTTTTTTCTGCTTTTCCCTCTGATGAAGCTATGGTGAAGATGTGAAAAGATATGGCATACCTCTCTGCAATATAACTTGTTACAGTGCCTCATTCTCTCTTTTTACTTTGTCTACCTCTCTGTCTGGCTGTTTCTTTCCTCCCTTGCTCTCTGCTATCTTTTAACCACCTTCTCCTAACAATACCCTCATGTCAGAACAGATATGCAGGCCCTGGTGTGTGCAATCAAAGGGTGAAAAGAGTTTGTGTCTCTGTGTAGGGATGTGACAGAAAGTGTGCAAGTGAGGAAGAGAGAGAGAGAGAAAACATCCAAAAATGCCACAGAATTTATTCTTCCAAGCAATCTTTTATTTATCTGCTTCTTTTTCCTCCTTAGGTCTGCTTCTTGTTGCTTACTTCTCCTTTTACCTATGAGTGTCTGCTCTGCTTCCTGCTCTAATCACCATTACAGCTGTGTGCAAATAAATTGGATGTTTCATTAAGAAACCAGCAATTAACCAAGTTCTTTCTTCCAAAGTCACTGGCACAGATACTTCACCTAATATTAAACCCACAGAGATGCATCCCTGATGTTTCTTGGTATGTTTCCGTCTATGTCTGTGAGTATGTGACTCATGCAGCACATGAAGGCCAGAGTACACCTGTCTGAGTAGACATTGATTCAAGAGAAAATTTATTTTATCTCACTTTTGAAATTAGGGCATTTTAGGACTGATGGGTAAGATGGGAAGGCATAATGATAGTAAACACATGCAGTGCTTAACACATTTATTAGACAACCTGTCATAAAAAAAAAACACAAATATTATATAAATCTGTCAAAAAAAAAATTGAAACTAAAAATTATATTGTTATTTATTAGGCAAAAAACAAACTGAATTCACGTTTTTATACCCAAATTTGAGTCGGCACACTGGACTTCTCTGAGTAGAGAAACAAGAGAAATACTGTATTCCAAAGTGTTTCATACCTTATAGAAAGAAAGTGTAAAATATAAAGTAGGTATGTGATTTATTGAATCTTAAACTAGTTACTGAAAATTGTGTTACAGAAAGTAAAAATTTAAATATAAAAAAGTGAAAAAAAGTATTGATGCCCAAAAGGTGTAAAAAAAAATGTCTTACAATAAAAGAAGCGGTAGAAAATAAAATAAAATTACATAAATAAAATATGTCTAATTAATTTTCACTAAAGTCCTTTTCACAACAAATCTAAGGTTATATCATTAAAAGATGTTAAAAACAAAATGTTGTTAAAAAAAGTTTAAGTAAAAAAAGAGTTTTTGTATAAAAACATTGCCTGCAAAAGAAGATTTCGTAAAGGATTATAAGAACAAATACAACATAACATAAAGCCATTTATCACATAATAAGAACTAGTTAACAGAATAGCTTTGCAGTTATAGGTTTGATTTCTTTTCCACTTTGGTGACATTTTTTGTGCTCAAGACACTATCCAGCTTTTCTGTATACATGCATTTGTTAAGTGTACAGTCCACAAATCTATAGCTGAGTTTACTGTTATTGTTATATATATTTTTTTTATTTTTCTGTCTACAAGATCCTTTGTATTTCTCCATTCTCTTTCATAGCCTGAAGTTTGACTGTATTGTTCATTATATATTTTACAGCATGATAAAAGACACAGCTGAAAGCACTACAATTATAGTATCTCAAATACAGGATTTAGTCTGTTTAACATATAAATATACAGATGCATACACTCAAACTTTCAATTTTGCCATAATCTCAAAAACAAGGCCAAGAGACTGAGAACAGAAAACAATTCCCTGATCGAAGAGAAGTTAGCGACTAGTGTTTAGAAAGCAACTAACCAAAGACTATTACTCAGCCATGCATTCAATGTGCCTTTACTATCCATCTTTTAACAAGCATTGACTTCCAAATGGGACACGCATTGACTTCAGAGAGGACAAATTCTGAGACGTTTGGCCTCAGAGGGGGACAAGTTTCTACTTCAAAGGACACATGCTTTGAAACACATTAGATTCAAATGGGGTACATTCAAAACAGCATTAGCTTCAAATGAGTCATCCTTCATAGTTTATTGACTTCAAACGGAGAGAAGAAGGTGAACAGCAACACAACCCAGGAAGGAATGTAGTTCATCCAAAAAGGGTGTGAAACCCACCTCTATTAAAATAAATAGAACAAAGATTTACATTTATTACAATTTAAACAAAATCTTAACCCTATTGATTTAAAAAGTAGTAAGTTTTTTTTTCTTTTGTATCAAGCTCATTTCCACAAAAATAATTAAATCAAATGATAAATAATGAAATAACACTTTTTTAAAGAACTTTTCTTTGAGCAAATTTTGAAGATCAGTGTGCTTAATATAGTGTTAAAGGATATGGACTTTCAATCCTAAAATTCAAACAGCAATTGGGTGGATTTATTTATTAATTTAATGAAATGTACAAGTTTGGTGAATAATTCCAAAACTATATTGCTTTCTTATATTTTTTTACACTTTTTGCAGGCTGAGTACAGCTCAGCAAATAATCAGCAAATACAGTCTAGGAAAAACAGTATCAGTATAGAAATGGTCTACAACCCATGTCTTTTTCTAACATGTCAATCTGCCCGTGTTAATCTTAACTGAAACACACAGGCACATGGACAGACACACAAGAAGAGGAACAAAATATTAGTCTGTTAAAAAAAAAAAAAACTACAATCTTCTTCAAATAGATACATGCATACACATTCAAAAACAAATACACAGAACAAAGAGGCACACACTTGCATGTTTTGGAGCGCTCTGCACATTGTGATGAGATTAATAACCATGTTGACAGACAACACAGCATAGTGATAAGGTGGCAGATTTCCATTTCTGTGTCTGTGTGTAATGTAAACTCAACTTTAAACCCAGTTAAAAATAAAATCCTGTGGATCACAATTTTTACATGATAAAAATGAGAGCATATATTTATAGATAAAAAGGGGTCAGAGCCCTTTTATAATGCTCTTTCCTGCCTTCAAGCTCACACCATTTCTCTACCTCTGCCATCTCTTTTCTTTCTCCTTCCTCTTTCATCTTTTCCTTCCTCTTTCTCACTTGTGCTCACACTCCCTGCCTCTAGTAAATCTGTATTGTGGCTGTGAGGCTCTTTAGAGAAGAGAGAGTCATTGTGACACTGCCAGTGAGGTGGTCGGCCTGATACAGGCTACAGTTCTCCCTTGGTAAAGGAAACTAGAAAACAAAAGCATGTACACACTGCCACACAATTTCCTTGTGAGAATTGACTGCATTTATTTGATGTCAACCTGTTGGCACAAAAGGAAAAGAAGAAAACATAATCAAAGTCTTTAGAATTCATGCTGTGGGCATCATGAATTTCATGGGAAATCTATCTAATGGTTGTTGAGACATTTCACTGGAAAACAAAATCAAACTCAGGATGCCACAAGAGGAAGAGATATGTAATTAGGTCATCAAAAGTCATTGGAATTCATCCTCTAGGTAAAGACTGTCCTCCCCAACAAAACAACCCCTTTGGTTGTTTGTGGAAGCTGCTATTACAGTGTATAATTATGTTTTAAAGCGTCCTCTTGAGGTTGGTTGAATAAATGCATGTAAAATGTGCACAGGTGTTGTCATTTTTCATGGGGCAGAAGTTGGCAGCTAGAAAACCTTGAAAATTGAGGGTTAGGGTGTACTTGAAGCCAGACATGCGCATTTCCTAACCAAAGTCAAGTAGTTTTTGTACCAAACAGAGAGTGAAACTGACTCTTAAAAAATGGTCCCAAAAGAGGCTCAAACTGCAGTCTTCTGGACGAAACTGGGGTATGTTTGTTGGTTCCGATCTGTCCGAGGGCCTTGTGTTCTCTGGGTTGTCTTTCTACCTAGCTACTCTAAATGTGATATGACAGATGCAGGGTCACTGCCTTCATTTATAATGTAGGCAACAAAAAGGAGAACAAAAATCATGCCGCAATTACTGTCACTTCATGGGTGAGCTAGCTGTGTGCTAACCCAAGGCAGGCCTTAGGTAGCCCTAAATGCAATGATGATTCACTGACTTTGAGCCTGTATGGGGACAGGAAGAAGCCTGTTTGTGTGTGTTTTCCTTATTCGGTGACTAGGCTGATGCCATGCCAGAGGGACAAAACATTACCAGTGGGAATTTAGAAGGACACATTCAGAGAGAAGCGGCATACTGAGCAGAGATCAACTGCTTTGCACATCATAGTGTACATGCTATGTGATTTATCTGCATAAACCTGCATTTTTTGTGTGGTAATCAGTACCTTACATAAAAAGTAAGAAGTGTGAGGCTGCTTTTCAAGTGATTAGTCTGTCTCCTGGTCTTAGCTCTTTATTTCCCTTGGTAGCTAAAGATGTTTGACCATCTTCCTGGCCTTGAGCTGTACACACACACTGTCATACTCGCAAATACACTGACAGACACAAAGGTATGTTGAAAAATGTACAGGTGGCAGGTCTGAGAAATAGAAAAAAATCAGCAGGAGAGATAAATGAAAGTCAGATACATTCTAAATAGGATTCTTAAGGTTATCAGCTTGCTGGGTAACTCATCTGCAAAAAGTTGTAAGCCCTTGAATTCTAATGCCCGTCACTCTACCACAGAAATCCAGCATTTTAATCCCAGATCGGCTAAGTCCAGTCATCTGGAACAAATAGAATGTGACGGCTGACAAGAGGACGGGGAGAATGTCAAAAATCCATAGGAATTCTATATGCTTGGAGTAAAACCCGATGGCAACTGCCGATTAGCACTGCACACGTAAAATACAGCAGATGCTGTGACAACATGAGTGGCCCTTGGATTAAAGTAAATATACAGCTTAAGGAGTTATTCTTATTTTTAGTTGGCAAACTTAGAGTAAAAAGATGGAGGGTATTGAGGGAGCTGGTGAAGTCCCATATGCATAATTCGCCTGCTTTAGCCTCACCTGTTCTCTGAGGCTGAAATTTATCTAGCAGCTCCTGTGAGGAGGGGTTGGGGGATAATATTAGGAACGCTTGAGCTGAGGGTTTTATCTTAAGGTCAGGTTTTACATATCATATCCACACACACAAAAATTCTGCAAACACAGTTGTTGAGAGTTAAACACGTAAATAGTGTATGTGTAAAAATTAAGGAGGAATTTTAAAGTTATATTCATGTTCACACGCATATATGTTTGTATGGATGAGGCTTTGGAACTAATCGTGCACGCATACTCACATAAACAGCACCTATCTGCCACCCACAGTAACTGACCTGGGTTAAATATGTAATGACTGCTTGTCCCACACTCAGGATTAATGGGCTGTGGAAAGTAGATAAAGGCACATCATTACCTCACACAAATACGCATGCACACACACGTGCACCGGCACACACACACACACACACACACACACACACACACACAAATACACACACACATCCTCAAGAAACTTCATTTAAAGTTGGAATGTTGTGATTTATCTTTGAGCTACAGTACAGTGTCCATTAAGATATTTTACATCTCTGAGGGGATATTTTGTTTTTAGCAGATTATTGTACTGTGCTTTTGGTGGTTTGCCAGCAAAGTAAACAGTGTGTAAAAGATCGGAAAATCCAATAATGTGGTATAATACAAAAATAATTACAGAAAAACTGAGAGGTTATTCAGACTGTGGTTTCCCAGGGGAAAAGATAACAGCATACTTTAAAATCAATTAATTTCTGTCAGCAATGCTAAAAAATGAAAATTCTTCCTTTCTACAACATCAGCTGATGTAATACCTAGATGGAAACCCTATTTATTTATTTATTTATGTTACATGTTTTCTGACACCATTCAAAATAAATCTTGCCATGCAGATTCAATGTTAAAAATTATATGCAAAATGCCCCCTCATTTCATACCATCTGCCCAGTTCTCACTCTCTTAACTTCAGCTCACAGCTTTCACCACTTGTCACCTAACTCCTTTCCACATACATCTTGCATCAACAGCAATTCAATTCAATTCAATTCAATTTTATTTATATAGCGCCAAATCACAACAAAAGTCGCCTCAAGGCGCTTTATATTGTAGGGTAAAGACCCTACAATAATGTTAAATTCCTCCCTTATTATGCAATAAATAAACTTTAATAAACTTTTCAACTGTTACAACAAAAAAGCTTGCTCAGAGAGGGGGAAAATAATAATAAAAATAATTCTTCCGCCGGGTCGCAGGGGCAGCAGCCTAAGCAGAGAAGCCCAGACCTCCCTCACCCCGGCCACCTTCTCCAGCTTATCTGGGGGAACACCGAGGCGTTCCCAGGCCAACCGAGAGATATAATCTCTCCAGCGTGTCCTGGGTCTGCCCCGGGGCCTCCTCCTGGTGGGACATGCCCGGAATACCTCCCCCAGAAGGCGCCCAGGAGGCATCCTCGTCAGATGCCCGAACCACCTCAACTGGCTCCTTTCGATGTGGAGGAGTAGCGGCTCTACTCTGAGCCCCTCCCGGATGGCTGAACTCCTCACCCTATCTCCAAGGGAGAGACCAGCCACCCTTCAGAGAAAGCTCATTTCCGCCGCTTGTATCCTTGTATTCTTTTGGTCACTACCCAAAGCTCGTGACCATAGGTGAGGGTAGGGACGTAGTTCGACCGGTAAATCGAGAGCTTCGCTTTTACGCTCAGCTCTCTCCGGTACAGCGTCCGTATCACTGCAGCCGCAGCCCCAATCCGTCTGTCAATCTTCCGCTCCCCTCTCCCCTCACTCGTGAACAAGACCCCGAAATACTAAAACTCCTCCACTTGGGGCAGCGACTCGTTCCTGACCCGGAGTGGGCACTCCACCCTTTTACAGCTGAGGACCATGGCCTCAGACTTGGAGGTGCTAATTCTTATTCCCGCTGCTTCACACTCGGCTGTGAACCGCTCCAGTGTGAACTGGAGGCCACCACCTGATGAAGCCAACAGAACCACATCATCCGCAAAAAGCAGAGATGAAATTCTGAGGCCACCAAAGTGGAAGCCTTCCGCCACTTGGCTACGCCTAGAAATTCTATCCATAAAAATTATGAACAGAATCGGTGACAAAGGGCAGCCCTGGCGGAGTCCAACACCTCAGTTGAAGTCAGCAGCATCCCACCCGCACTATATATCGTGTGAGTAGAGCACCGCTTTCCCCTCCTGAGTCGCCTGACGGTTTGCCAGAATCGCTTCGAGGCAGTCCGAAAGTCTTTTTCCATGGCCTCACCGAACTCCTCCCACACCCGAGTTTTTGCTTCAGCCACTGCCCGAGCCGTGTTCCGCTTGGCCTGCCGGTACCCATCGGCTGTTTCCGAAGTCCCACGGGCTAACCAAGCCCGATAGGACTTCTTCTTCAGCTTGATGGCTCCCTTCACCTCCAGTGTCCACCATCTGGTTCGGGGGTTACCACCATGACAGGCACCAACGACCTTGCGGCCGCAGCTCAGTGCAGCAGCCTCGGCGATGGAGGTGCTGAACATGGTCCATTCGGACTCAATGTCCCCAGCCTCCCTCGGAATGCTGTTGAAGCTCTGCCGGAGGTGGGAGTTGAAGATCTCGCG
>VUQS01070385.1:0-11557 GCA_015108495.1 Heterochromis multidens
TTCTTGCAAATTTATTAAAAATAAAAAACAAAAATATAACATGTACATAAGTGTTCACAGCCTTTGCTTAATACTTTCTTGAAGCACCTTTGGCAGCAATTACAGCCTCAAATATTTTTGAGTATGATGCTACAAGCTTGGCACACCTATTTTTAGGCAGTTTCTTTGCAGAGAGTTGATGCACAGCCATTTTCAGATCTCTCCAGAGATGTTCAATCGGGATCAAGTCTGGGCTCTGGTTGGGTCACTCAAGGACATTCACTTAGTGGTCCCAAAGCCACTCCTTTGTTATCTTGGCTGTGTGTTTAGGGTCGTTGTCCTGTTGGAAGATGAACCTTCACCCCAGTCCGAGGTCCAGAGCGCTCTGGAGCAGGTTATCATCAAGGATGTCTCTGTACATTGCTGCATTCATCTTTCCCTTGACCCTGACTAGTCTCCCAGTTCCTGTTGCTTAAAAATATCCCCACAGCATGATGCTGCTACCACCATGCTTCACTGTAGGGATGGTATTTGCCAGGTGATGAGCAGTGCCTGGTTTCCTCCAGACATGATGCTTGGCATTCAGGCCAAGCATCAGACCAGAGAATTTTGTTTTTCATGGTCTGAGAGTCCTTCAGGTGCCTTTAACTCCAAGCGGGCTGTCATGTGCTTTTTACTGAGGAGTGGCTTCCGCCTGGCCACTCTACCATACAGGTCTGATTGGTGGAGTGCTGCAGAAATGGTTGTCCTTCTGGAAGGTTCTCCTCTCTCCACAGAGCAACACTGGAGGTCTGCCAGAGTGACCATCCGGTTCTTGGTAACCTCCCGGACTAAGGCCCTTCTACCCCAATTGCTCGGATTGGCCGGGCGGCCAGCTCTAGGAAGAGTCTTGGTGCTCATTGGGACCTTCAATACTACAGAAAAATTCAGCATTTCTTCAACAACTCACCTCAGTATCGCTGTCATTGGACAGCGAAATGGTTAAGAAATACTGTGTGGTGCAACTAGAAACATTATTTGAATTGTTATTGTCATTGTTTTTTAAGGAGTGTATAAGTAGGCAGGCATAAAAAGACTGTGAATGTGGAGATGGTGGTTCAGTTAAATTGTACTTACTGTCTAGTTTTGTTTTCACAGTTTCTGATTAGCAGTTCCTGAAATGCCACATTCAAAGTCTCTTAAATCACCTTTCTTCTTCATTCTGAAGCTGAGTTTGAACTTCAGGTTCATGTTGAACCTGTCTACATGCCTTAATGCAATGATTTGCAGCCATGTGATTGCTTAATTAGATATTTGTGAGCAGCTGAACAGGTGTACCTAAAAAAGTGGCCAGTGAGTGTGTAGTGCTGTAAACGTGTTAGTTTATCAATTTTATTTGTATAGTATGTTTGAATAAGACTTCACAATAAAATACCCTCAATTTGAGATTTAGATAAGAAAATATTTCATTTTCAGGATATAGTTATTTAGGAGCAAAGTCAGGATCATTTGACTACAGTAACACGCATTGGTTTGGTACAGACAAGTATTGTGAAGCCTCGTCTCTACATGATATTTTGTTATATCAATATTTGTTGCACCAGTTGTGAGTGACTTTAGGTTTAGTAGGAATGAATGTCAGTGGTTTTTTTTCTGTTTTCTGTGTACTTATGTTTCTTTAGTTGAGCTCTCTCATGAGCTTGTAAGTTGCAAGCAGGGGTTTGGTAATCCCGTTATCCCAGATCCCCTTTGCCTCTTATCTCTATTTTCCCAT
This sequence comes from Heterochromis multidens, assembly GCA_015108495.1. NCBI lineage: Eukaryota > Metazoa > Chordata > Actinopteri > Cichliformes > Cichlidae > Heterochromis > Heterochromis multidens. The sequence goes on from VUQS01070385.1 coordinate 1,733, forward strand.
TCTGTTCTCTAACCTTCATCCTTCCCTCTCCTTAACCCTTCACCCTTTCTTCTTTTTTTTTATTCCTTAAGCTCTCCATCCTTTTACACAGATTCCACTCTGGACTCCCTGTACCCTGTACATAGCTGATTCTCATTGCCTCTTTCTCTCATCAAATCTCCCATCTGCACTCAGCTTCTTTCTTATGGCTGAACTTTTATGCTCGCCCCATTTTTACTCCCAAACCTCATTTTGCTCACAGAAAGTGCCCAATGCTCTGGGCATTGGGCATTATCATCAATTTGAGAAGAGTGCCTTCTGTAAAACCAATTGCAGTAATTCTATTTCACAGATTAGGTTGTGTTCGCATTGCACTGCCAGTAAGAGAAGCTGTGACATGAAAAGTAAAGTTGGTATGTTGATTTAAGGAAAGCTTATTTAAAGTTGTTGTTTTTTTAATGAAAAAAAAAAGCTGAACTCTGTCTCTCCTGGCAGACAGTGACAATAAACAGTTCTGGACTATTGTGAAAGGAAACTGTGTCTTTAATTGTTTTAATTATGTTTCACTTTACAAAACAATGTGGGAACACACTGTGTAGGCATCTTATAACTTAATCCAATTCATGTGTTCTTGTCTTATCATTGTTTTAATTAATTATATTAGTGTAGGTAAGTTGCTAAAGACAAATTATGCAAAAGTGATGCTGTTGACCATTGTTCTTTTCCCCTTCACATCTAACAGCTTTTTTGATTCCATGGTATTGATGACCCACTATAGACCCAGGCATCGTCCAGTCTACCCAAAGACCCATCCCAGAACTGACTCAGTTCACCTTAGCAGACGCATTGCTTCTTCAGCTTCTCTTTCACTGAGCTGCATACTCTTATCAGCATACTCCAGTTGCCTTAGCTGAGCATGCTTTGAACTCCGCTCACCTCCTTGTGTGTTGTCTATATGGAAGAGCAGCAATGACAGAGGGATGCAGTCATCTTCATGTATGTGTGTTAGCTTTTGCATTTTCTTGTGTTTTTTCCCCGAATGACATTCAAGCTTCACAAGAGATGGTTGAAATGGTGTGACTGCCAGATTTTCACACATAATTTTCTCATTTTGCCCATGTCTCCGTTCTTCTAATCCTACATGGGTGGTCTATGGCTCTGTTCAGTGGAAAAAACAGTTTTCAAGAGGGAAGGAGAGGGATTACTTGCATTTCACTTTCTCTTCTTCCTGTGATGATAATTGAACAGATCCTAAATGGTTTTTATGCACACAGAGGCTTGTGAATATTCAATGAGTCAGGACACATGGATTCAGGGATTATTTTAGGGTGTAACTGGCAGTTAAAAACAACACAACAGAAGCACCTAAATGCATTTTTCGTGTTTATAGGTTTTGGAAAAAGTCTTTGTATTCTGCAATAACTTTTTTTTTTTTGTTGTTTGCAAAATGGAAGCAGTGGGAAGTTTTTGAATACACTAATCAAAGAGAAGAGCTGGAATAACACTGACTTTTGAAGACAAATATGAAAGAAAGACCTTTAAGCTGCCCTCTAATGGCACATCCTCAAATTACTGAAATTATTTGCTAGGATGAAAAGGAAAAATCAAATAGAGGACTGAAACTGTACTAAGAGAGAGACAAAAAAGAAAAAAGAAAAAACAGCAAAGGTTAAAATCAGAAAATTGCAGTAAAGATAAAGGAGAAGAAACCCCTTTGAAAACAGCCATGGGAATTTGGGAGGGGAAGAGTTTTTCCCCATAAAGAGAGACTGCGTCTTACAGACATATACAGCAGAAACTGTGTGTTACAGATAAAGAAAAAATAGGGGAGACTAAAAAAAGAGAAGTGTGATTCAGTTATCTTGGTGAGATCAATAAGTATAGGTTATTGATTATGTGACAAAAACATGAAATGCATATTCATGACCCATCCTGCTTCATTGTGCTCAAGGACAAATGAGCATGCATACACTAACAGACTTAGATGAACCAGCAAATAAAATGCACACTCCAACCTTCAGACATGTGCTTAAGAAGAGATCAATGCTGTTTAAGAGCTTTTAAGTTGACTGGAGGATCATTTGTCAGTCTGACTCTTGAGATATGTCCACATTTGTGTGTGTGCATGTATGTTTTTAATTGTGCATTTAAGTCCCTGAAAGAGTACTCACTAAATTACAATGAACACTATGCAGAGATCCTGGCTCCAGGGTTCAGCCTTATGATTCTAAACAATGTTAACTCTTTTAAAACTGGCATCACAAGACATTTCTTTTGTTGCATTTTCAGGAGGTCCAAGATGCCATGCACGGTGCATCCTAAAGTTCCATTATGTAACATGGCAATAAGTTACTGGACCAAAGACTCTATGTAATGTGAAATATGAAAAAAAACCCAAAACAAAACAAAACATGAAATGTGAAAACTGACAATCCCATTGAGAATCAACACCCTACCCCACAGCTCGATAAAGATTTTAGCTCATTGTTTTGTCAAACAAAGTATGACAATGCCAGCTCATTTTAATTTATGGCAGCTCACAAACTCATAGCAGAACTCCCCTGCACACTACCTGCACAGCACAGAGTGGCAGCGAAAGCTGGAGAGGAGAACTGGATATCATCTCTCTCTTTCTCAAGAGCTGACAGACAGAGCTGAACACTTGTAAATACTCGACTTCTTTTTAGCGTTTGTCATATGTTGCCATGTTGCTACAATCTTCTGGGTTCTGATTATTCACCCTCTTTTGAAAAGAGACACAAAAGCATGTGAGTGGGTTGAGTAAGTAGCCTGCTTACCTTTCACTCAATGTGAGATCTTTTTTTTTTCATTACAGCTAGAACCTAGAGAAGGTAAAAGTTTTGCAGCCTGTTTAACCAATGATGATTATATAAGTATCACAACGTTTGGGATAAGAACCTTATCCTATGTTTCCCAAATTTAATCACGCCATTTAGCATGTATCATTTTATATATGTAGCATACGCTGCATGTCACATGCAGACACAAGAAGTGGTTAAGGTAGTCTGGAAGTACAAATCAACAGAGCAAATGTGATAAAAATGATATATGTCAACATTCAGTACATCAGCATGTAATGATTAAATTAGTGTGATGATATTGCAAGTACTGCAAGTACTGAGTCACCACCAAGTGATCAGGTATTTAAGTGACTGAGAAAGGTTCCCTAAGAGTGACACAGACTAAAAGGCTAGATGGTGTTTTTTTTTACTGTTTCTTTTTTTCCTTTCCTTCTTGTTTTTGGAGGAAATAATGAAGTCATGCACATTTTCAAATGTGTGCATGGTGAAATACAAAGACAACTGTTTTGGTTTTCCTCTGCTTTTACCGTCTATCCCTTCAGTTCTCTGTCTCTCTCTAATGAAGGTACTTAGCATGTGTAGCGTGTAAGCAGTGCGGAGAAGTGTTGATTCTGAATTCAATTAGCCATGTCTGCCTGGGAACAACTGAACCACCACAGCCTCTATCTGTCTGCTCCGCAAGAGAGCTAGAGAAACCTGAGGAAAGGATGGAGGTTAATTAGCAAATCTTAAGTGCTACAGTTTTATGTCATCATTTTCAACTGTCCCTCATTAATCTGTAACAATTGGGGGGGTGGGCAAAAAAATCTAATATATGTTCTCTGTTTTTTTGTGTGTGTAGCAACAAGAACAGATAGATAACCTGACTACAGCTTGCTGTGATTAAGCAAGCTGCAGCCCTGCTCTGCACCACCTCTGTTTACGTTTCTCTCTCTTTCTCCCCATATGTCCTCTTTCAGTCTTCTTTTCCCTTCGTAACTTTACACTCCCCATCTGATTCTCTCATTTTGCATACTCTCTTGCTCTTCTCTGTTAGTTTCTTACTCTCTCTCACTGCCCCGTCTTTACATCTGCTTCCTGCTGCCTCCCTCTCTGCGTCACCCTGTGCTGCTTTCTCTTTCCTCTCTCACAGTTTTAAGTACACTGATGATTCATTATAGATTTCTGTGCACTTAGTGTTTCACATATTTCACCCTTCGTCACACCGAATGCTGAATCACATTTTATGGCATTAACCTACTATTCGTTTGCTGAATGAAAGGGCAAAATCTGAAAACAATACTAGTATTACATATAATGTAACAAAGACGACAGTGTTGCAGCTGGTTGATTGATAAGAGAAGCATTTCAAATGGAGAGAATTACTATTATCTATTACTTAGACAGGTACCACTTTACCTGAAATAACTCATATTTGCTTCACATAAACACACATAAATAAAGAAATGGCACTAAGCCCTGTGATAGGACACATGCAACAGGAATGTCCAATGAATTTACTTTACCTGAAATAAAGTCACCACTGTTGCACCTTGCCTGTCCTCCCCTGAGGAGATCCCCCCTTTATCACTCTCTAAAATGTCATGATTAATATTTTCAGTGGATTTAGGCGTCAGGTTTCTTTTGTTTTTGTTTTTTATTCTGTCCTCTTTCTCTTTGGTTTAAAAGGACAGAGAACATTAAGGTCTGTTTAGTAATAGGATAGAAGGTAAAATTCTACATACTGGACTGAAAACAACTTTCTGTCCTTCTTGTTCTCATGTCCTTGGTGTCCTGTTGGCCACTTTTTGCCACCTCTCCTTTCTTGTTTTTGCTGCTTATCAACTTTAGTGCAAATCATCTATGCTTATACCTTCTAGGCCCCAACATAAGATGCTCCTTCCTATTTGTTACTTCCTAAGTCACAAAGTTGCTGATCATGCTTTCCCGTTTCCAGTATAAATATACATTCACCAGCCATTTCATTACATACACCTGTCCAACTACTTGTTAAAACAAATATCTTATCAGCCAACCACATGGCCGCAGCTTAAAGCATTTAGGCATGTCGACATGGTCAAGATAACCTGCTAAAGCTCAAACTGAGCATCAGAATGTGGGAAAAGGTGATTTAAGTGACTTTGAACACTGCATGGTTGTTGGTGCCATGCTGGTCTGAGTGTTTCACAAACTGTTGATCTACTCAGATTTTCCTGCACAACCATCTCTAGGGTTTACAGCAAATATAGAGAAAATATCCACTTAGGGGCAGTTCTTGGGACAAAAATGTCTTGTTGATGCCAGAGGTCAGAGAATAATGTCCAGCTTGCTTTGAGCGGATAGTAAGGCAACAGTAACTCAAATAACCACTCGTTACAACCACAGTATGCAGAAGAGTATCTTTGAACACGCAACATGTCAAATCTTGAAGAAGGTGGGCTGCAGCAGCAGAAGACCACACCAGGTGCCACTCCTGTCAGCTAAGAACAGGAAACTGAGACTACAATTCACAGAAGTTTACCAAAATTCAACAGCATTGGAAAAATGTTCCCTGGTCTGATGAGCTTCGATATCTGCTGCGACATTCACATTCATTTGGAATTTGGTGTAAAGAACATGAAAGTGCGTTGTTTCCATTGTATCAACAATTCAGACTGGTGGTGGTGTAATGGTGTGGGGTATATTTTCTTGGGACATTTCTGGTCCCTTAGTATTAAATGCCACAGCCTACCTGAGTATATTTACAATGTCCATCCATTTGTATTATTGTAAGGTCTTTACCTTACAATATAAAGTGCCATGAGGCGACTGTTGCTGTGATTTGGCAATATATAAAAAATTAATTAAAATATAAAATTGAATTGAACTAAACTGAACTTTATAACCACAGTGTACCCATCTTGTGGTGATTGCTTCCAGTAGGATAACACACCATGTTAAAAAGCTCAAATCATCTCAACTGGTTTCTTGAACATGACGATGAGTTCACTGTACTTGAATGGTCTCCACAGTCACCAGATCACATTCCAATAGAGCACCTTTGAGATCTGGTCAAATGGAAGATTCTCATCATGGATGTGCAGCCAGCAAATCTGCAGCAACTGTGTGCTGCTATCATGTCAATATGGACCAAAATCTCTGAGGAATGTTTCCAGCACCTTGTTGAATCTAAGTCATGAAGAATTAAGGAAGTTCTGAAGGCAAAGCAGGTCCAACTCAGTGCTAGGAAAATGTAAATAATAAATTGGATGGTGAGTGTATTTCTATGATAATGTGTGTCTTCCTGGATGACTGAATCTGGATCACCAAATCATCACAATCATCTTTTAACCAACTTATGGAGAACAGGCACAAATTCAATTTTGATCAAAACTTGTGAAGTTTTCATGGTTATAAGGTACTGTGTTGAAGAGCATATATTAAAAAAACAAAGAAAAAAAGACAACCATTGTCATGCATTTGAAAGACAAAGAAGCACAAACAGGAAATAATGGAGCTATTAAGTTTTACTTTAGGAGTTACAGGACTATATTTTTTATGAACTTGTGCAATTAAGTAGTCAAATGGGACTAAACTTTGACAGATGGATGGTTTTGCTCTGCATCATTGTCATTTATTTTTGTAAATCTGTCTCTTGACAGGTCCCCTAACTTCACAGAAGTGCAAAACTAACTACCTAGTTAATGTTTTAGCAGCATAAATTTGTGATGCCCACTTCACTCCAGCAGTTATTTTCCAATGAAGTGCTGTCTTCCCAGTGGCTGACAACTAGTGAACATCACATTTTCAAAGAGTAGCATGTTTTGGATGGTGATCCTTCTTAAGAGATTCCTCTCTTTTCTAAGAGATTTTTGTATATGTTTATTCTGTGCTGAAAAGAATGCAAAACTTCACAGTAAAAACAAAGGCAACAATACAATACAATAGGCACAGAGATGCCAAAAATGCAGATATTTCATTTTTGATTTGTAGATATAAAGGGTTTTTATGTTCTTTTGAAATTAAAGCACCATCCGTACACACACAGACACACATAAAACAAACAAACAAAAAACAAAACAAAAAATGCTCACTCTTCCTTCTGCCTTTAGAAATATTTGTTTTTATTTCCTGGATGCCTATATAATGAATGCAATTTAAAAATGCTCCAAATTATTTTCATAACTCTCCTGAAAGGCCAGGTAAAAAGGGATCCTGCAAAACACACCTAAACCAAAAAGGTAAATAAAGCATTGTTTTTCATATGGGCTCTCTCTAAGGGCATGTGACTCAGAAGATCAGCAGTGTATAAGATCCTCACATTAGAGTCAATTTCTGTCACTAAATTGCCAGGTTGTCTTTAAACAGAACTTAAACAGGGCAATTTAATGTAACTTTTGAATCAAATAATGACTAGTGGTGATTTTACAGATTGTTCAAATGGTTCCAAACTTTTTAAAAATCTTCCGAGACCCACACAACCTTACACACACATTCTTGTCAATCCCCTATAAGAAGTCCAATTTATATTCCATGCTGTCAGCTTTACAATATTTATGCCTCTTTACCAGGTGTTTTAGGAGATAACCAGACCATGTTGTATCTCATGGTCACATACCTACTGAACCCTCTCTCTTTCATCCCTCCATTGCTCTCTCCATACTGCTCCTCTGTTAATCTCTTTGGTTACAGATACAGCCACTTCCGCCTGCTCCACTTGCTTGTTCCCTCTTTTCATTATTCTTTATCTTTCCATATTTCCCACCTGGAAAATTGCATTATCATGGTGTACCTCACTTTTACACATGGTGCAAGGGTCCCTCCAACTGGTTGAACCAACATTTTCCACCATCACTTTTCAAACAGCATTTTGCAGCATCATCTTGTGAATTTTAAAAATAGTAGTCAAAGTAGTATCTTAAAGTGTTTTTCATAACACACACATATTTTTTAGACATAACCACTGTAAAATGAAGTGAACTGAAGCAAAGTTTTCAATTTTTCAAGTTGAACAGCTTAAAAACAATATTTTATTTACAATGCTTTGCACACTATGTGCATAATATGCTTTATATGATTACCAATTTTAAGTTTTGTCTACATTTTTATAGAAAAGCAAACACTAACCTCCATCAGGGGTTCAGTATACCTTAAAGTGACTATTACCAGAAATACAACAACAGAAGTATATTAGAAGGCAATGTGAAAAAGCAACTAACTTACACAGACTCACTTTCACTGCTTTTATAAAATAATTTCTGTTTGCAATATTAAGCTGTTTTCAGGTGTAAAAAGTTAAAAACCTACCAGCTAAAAACCCAGCCCCAATGTCAGAGAAAGACATAAGCCTTTTTTCCACTAGTACCTACTTGGCTCGACTCGACTTGGTTTTTAGGGTTTTCCATTAGGTGGTAGTACCTGGTACCAGGTACATTTTTAATACCTACTCGGGTGGGGTTCCAAGTGAGCTGAGTCGATTTGAAAATGTGACGTTAACGGACTCCATGCCACTGATTGGCCAGTGGGTGATGTCACTGGATGAGTCACGAGAGGGACTCCTTCACAAGAATCAAACTCGCCATTTTTTAAACCCGACAACGAGGGAAATGGCTACACACATACAACACCGTGGTCCAACAATGAGGTGCAGACGCTTACCATCGGTTTAGCAGCAGGTATACCATCGCCTCGATGTCCTCCATTGTTGTGTTTGTGTCACATACAAATGACATAATGGGACCTTGCCGTAAAGACCCCACCGACATTGATGTGGTACTCAGTTGTAATGGAAAACGACCGAGACCAAGTCGAGTCATGTTGAGTCGAGCCAAGTAGGTACTAGTGGAAAAGAGGCTCCACCTGGAGACTCTATCGTCCTACTGGGAGACTTCAATGCTCATGTGGGCAACGACAGAGAGACCTAGAGGGGCGTGATTGGGAGGAATGGCCTGCCTGATCTGACCCCGAGCGGTGTTTTGTTACTGGACTTCTGTGCAAACCACAGTTTGTCCATAACGAGCACCATGTTCGAACATAAGGGTGTCCATAAGTGCACATGGCACCTGAACAACCTAGGTTGCAGATCGATGATCGATTTTAAAATCGTATCATCAGATCTGCGGCCGTGTGTTCTTGACACTCGGGTGAAGAGAGGAGCTGAGCTGTCAACTGATCACTACCTGGTGGTGAGTTGGATCAGGTGGCGGGGGAGGATGCTGGACAGACCTGGCGCGCCCAAACGTATAGGGAGGGTGCGCTGGGAATGCCTGGTAGAGGCCCCGGTCCACGAGATCTTCAGCTCCCACCTCCGGCAGAGCTTCAACAGCATTCCGAGGGAGGTTGGGGACATTGAGTCCGAATGGACAATGTTCAGCACCTCCATTGCTGAGACTGCTGCACTGAGCTGCGGCTGCAAGGTGGTTGGTGCCTGTCGTGGTGGTAACCCCCGAACCAGATGGTGGACACCGGAGGTGAAAGGAGTCATCAAGCTGAAGAAGGAGTCCTATCGGGCTTGGTTAGCATGTGGGACTTAGGAAACAGCTGATGGGTACCGGCAGGCCAAGCGGAATGTGGCTCAGGCAGTGGCTGAAGCAAAAACACAGGAGTTCAGTGAGGCCATGGAAAAAGACTTTCAGACTCCCTCGAAGCGATTCTGGCAAACCATCATGCGACTCATGAGGAGAAAGAGGTGCTCTACTCACACGGTGTATAGTGCGGGTGGGGCACTGCTGACTTCAACTGAGGACATAGTCAGGTGGTGGAAGGAATACTTCGAGGACCTCCTTAATCCCACTGACACATCTTCTGTAGAGGAAGCAGAGTCTGGGGATGAGGTGGATGACTCACCCATCACTGGGGCCGACGTCACTGAGGCAGTTAAACAACTCCTTGGTGGCAGGGCCCCTGGGGTGGATGAGGTTCTGGATGTTGTGGGGCTGTCTTGGTTGACACGCCTCTACAATGTCGTGTGGAGATCTGGGGTGGTACCTCTGGATTGGCAGACCGGGGTGGTGGTCCCCATCTTTAAGAAGGGTGACCGGAGGGTGTGCGCCAACTATAGAGGGAT
>VUQS01070400.1:0-11782 GCA_015108495.1 Heterochromis multidens
ATATATATATATATATATATATATATATATATATATATATATATATATAAGGTAAAGACCCTACAATATTAGAAAGAAACACCAACAACAATCAGATGACTCCCTATTAGCTAGCACTTGGTGACAGTGGGGAGGAAAAACTCCCTGTTAATAATCCGCTGCAACTGGTTGGGGGTGAGGGGAATAATAATAATTACTAATGATTAACTGCAGTAGTTTTGTATAAACACAGAAGGAGTGAAAAAGGAGAAGTGACTGAAGAAGAAACACTCATTGCATCATGGGAAGCCCCCCAACAGCCTAAGCCTATTGCAGCATAACTAAGGGATGGTTCAGGTTCACCTGATGCAGCCCTAACTATAAGCTTTATCGAAAAGGAAAGTTTTAAGCCTAATCTTTAAAGTAGAGAGTGTCTGTCTCCCAAATCCAAACATACTATTATGTTGCCACAGTCTGGGAACCCATCTACTAGTCTTCTGACCTAGCCTCTGATGGCAATGCCCAATCTTTTCTAGGCTTTTGTGCAGCCAGTACATATCCAGGCCAAGACCTTCTCTTCTGTCTTCCAGTCACTGTTTAAATGGCTAAATGAATTATAAAAGCTTGTAAAAGTTAAATGGTTGGCAGACAATATAGTCCATGGTCTTAACACTGCATCCTTCTTTGCTCCCCACACAGGCTGTTACATACAACAACTTGCATGGTCAAATGTATTTGATCAATACTATTTGGACAATAAATGGAAACCATAAAGCTTCTGTGTAACAAAAATCTTGTTCATTCCTTCAGATTTATATGAAGGCGGACTGTTATCGAGGCTGCTGAGCCGCTTTTGCACTGCTTTTTATATTGCAGGGTTTACATACACACCACTATTGATAAGGTTAAACTTCTACACCTATATCAAAACCATTACACATCGTTGAAAAATGCTACTTTTTCTTTACCTGTATGTCTATATTTTTGGCACATAAGTTAAGAAAGTCATGGTCTGCAATCCAAACAGATTTGATTTAATTGTGAGTGAAAGTAGAATAGGTGTCAGTGAGAGATTGACCAAAACAAACAAAACTAACTTCTGTATCAGGAAAGACAAAGAAAAGAAAATAGAAGCATCTTAACTTCTACACAACAGAAAAAAGCAAAGTACAACAAATTTTTAACTGCTATTGGGACTGTCCTTTTAAAAGATATTTACATTACATACAACAGACAGCTATCCATTAACTCTAAAATGGTATCAGTGAAGCCTCAGTTTTGCCAGTGTATTCAAACTGGAAATAATATTAACCATGGAAAAGAAAAAACTAAGCCCACAAGGCTAGGCTATCACAAATAAGCCTACATTTGGATAAGCCACAGAGATTAAGTTAAAGACTAACTGTAGATTTTTATTGCTCTACATACTGAGTAAACAAAAATGCTTGACACTAATAAATGCACAGCAGTGGAAGTCAGAGAGAGCTCTATGCTGATGCCACTTTGATGGGTGGGTTTTAATGAGTCCAGGTATATTGCAACATACAGTGAGTCACAGGCTGTGACCCAGTTGAGCTTTGTCGCTCAGCATGACCTCATTCTGACTGCACAGTAAAACAAATCTGATGCTACTGCAGCTGTCTCCACAACGTGGAGAAAGCTAAAAACTTACCTGAGCATTTCAGATGATTTGTGCTTAATTTTGCAGATCTTTTTTGTGCTATGAAAAATGTCACTCCTGCTTTCAAGCAAAGCCATTAATGCATTCAGTTATTTTGTCAAAATAAACTACCTGACTTTCCTCACTGAAGATACAGCATGTTTATTATGTGAAAAAGTGAAGTGTGTGTGTGTGTGTGTGATCTCAGGTGATGTTGAGCTTACAGGCAACAGGCTAGTTGGCCTTAATCCTTCCCTGCATATGTGTGTAGTAGTATTAGATGTGTCATACATAGCAGGTAACCAGTGCTCACAAGACCACACGCATACACACACACACACACTTGTTCATAGAGTGCATGATGAGATAAGCTTGTTAGCAAGGCTTTGGCTCAAAGAAAATATCTTATTGTGCCAACAGTATCTAGGCAGGTTTTGTTTCTGTGTGTGAGTGACAGTAGGAAGGAGTGTGTATGATCACAATTGTCACATAGAAAGGAGAGAAAAATCCCAAAGTACTGTATGTCTGATGTCAACTTTCAAACAAGTTAAGCTCTAGTTAAAGATTTACCTTTGAATCATTTTAAAATAAGTTGGCGAACAGTTTAAACCTTATACCTGCTTAACATCACTATGATAGCATTCCCATTGTTTGTGTACCAATAGCACGCATCTGTTAAGCCAACGTAGTTTTAGTACTGTACTATATAGTACAATATTACATTATTGTTGGGTTTTTTTTTTTTTTGGCTTATTGTAGACCCTTTCTTGACAGAAAAAAAATCCCACAAGGAAAGCTGCTCTACATAAAATATATATTTTTTACTTTAAAGTAGTTATTTACTTGTCTCAGGAGTTAGAGTGGATCATCTACTAACATCCAGGTCAGTGGTTTGATCCTCAGCTCTACCGGTCCAATGTCAAAGGGTCCTTGGGCAAGATAGCTAACCACAAATCGACCCTATTGCAGTGGGTGTTATGGTAAAATCATTATATGACTATGTAGGTGATTGAATAAATTTGGTTTGTAGTGTGACAGTGTTTTGAATGAACAAAAAGACTAGAAAAGCACTACATAAAATGAGGTCCATAAGTTTTTGGACACTTCGTAATTTTGCCTCTGTACACCACCACAGTGGATTTTAAATCAAACAGTCAAGATGTGACTGAAGTGAAGACTTTCAGTTTTAATAAAGAACTTTAACAAAAGCATTGTATTGTATTATTTTTCATACATAGTTCCCCATTTTCAGAGACTCAAATGTAATTGGACCATTGACTGAGAGCAAGTAAAAGATCTTGAGTTGATTCTGTTTTTAACTTGCATTTGGTACACTATATGGGCAAATGTACTGCACCACCTACACATTAGGAGGAGCTGCTAAGCCATGGAAACCCATGACATGAAGCTCCTGGTGCACAGTTTTTTTGACAGAGGAGGTTAGGCGCCCTGCAATTATTGAGTCAGCAGACTGTTGGTGACTTAAAGTAAACCCCGCTCTTTAACTTTACGTAGTCTGCCACTTTTTGGCCGAGTTTTTGTGGTTCCTAAATACTTTGCAGTAATACCACATACAGTTGGTTGTGGAATTTCTAGGAGGAAAGAAAATTCACAAACTGACTTGTTGCAACAGTGGCATCCTATTACAGTACCATCCTTGAATTCAATGAGCTCTTTAGAGCAATCCATTCCTTCACAAATATTTGTAAAGACAGAATGTGTGGCTAGGTACATGATTTCATGTGCCTTAAAGCACTTAAATTCAAACATTAAGAGGTGTGGCCCAATACTTTTTTCAATATAGTGTATTTTCACTGGAACTCCCAAAATGAGATCCAATGAGATCCAGTTCTTGAACAGAGGAAACCAACCAACCACAGTGTAAGACTTGTACCAGAATGATAGGAAAAGTAAAGTATGGAGAAGGTAAGAAACAGCTCATGATCTGAAGCGTACCATATCTGTCAAACATGGTGGAGGCAATGTTATGGCATGGACATGTATGGCTGCAAGTGGAATCCGGTCACTAGTGTTTATTGATACATTACTGATGATAGAAGTAGCAGGATGAATTCTGAAGTGCATAGGACTCTACTCTGCTCAAATTCAGCCAAATTCTGCAAAACTGATCATCAGTGCTTCACAGTGCAAATGGATAATGACCCAAAGCATACTGCAAAAGCAACCCAAGAGATTTTCAAGGCAAACAAAATGGGATATTCTTCAGTGGTCAAGTCAGTCACCTGATCTCAGTCCAACAAAGCATGCTTTTCAGTTATTGAGGAGAAAGCTAAATTTAGAGAGACTCACAAACAAGTAGCAAGAGAATGCAGTTACAGTAAAGGCCTGGCAGAGCATGTCAAGGGAGGAAATCAGTATTTGGTAATTTCCATGGGTTTTAGACTTTATCACTGCAAAGGATTTTCATCTAGTCCTTGTATTTAAAATTATGTTAGTTTGTCCAATACTTTGGAGCCTCTGAAAATGGAGGACTATGTATACAATATGGCTGTAACCTAAATAGTCACATTGCACATCACATGATTGTTTGATATAAAATCCACTGTGCTGCTCTATAATGTAAAATGTGTCACTGCCCAAAACTTATATGGACCTAACTATAAATACCAATCCATTTCCTTACCAACATGTTTGCTAAGCTAACCTCGTCTTTGTGGTGGCACATCCTCTAGGTGTCAAAATCAGGTTTTACATGCATTTGTAATTCTTTTCTTTTCTCTTTTCTTCTCTTGTCCTTTCTTCTTGTTGATTTTGTTGCCATCAGGAAGAAAACTACTTCAACTTGTGTGCTTTTTTTTCTTGTTTCGGTGTGAGTGTGTTTGTGCACGAATGTGTGTGATCATTATGTCGTGATCTGAAGCCATCTGGGTTGGCTGGCTTGTTTGCATATCTGGTGTTAACCGTTATACATATTCATGACCAGGGTCTAAACTGGCATGAATATTCATTTTGTCTCCAGGCCTTAGACGGGTGGAGTGGGTGTGATTCCAATCAGCAGAACAGGAATTAACTCAACCTTTTGTGTGGTGGACAAGAACACTTGATGATTGCTGTGGGCCTGTTGGTATGCCTGGTGAGCTTCCTGTGTATGTGGACTATTGCATTTACTTAAGTCATGTTGGTAAACACTGCCTGTGAGACAGGAGAAGACGGAAGCAGCTGCTGCATCCATCCATCCATCCAGCCATCCTTTTTTTTCTTCTGCTTATCCAATTCAGGGTTGCAGGGGGCGCTGGAGCCTATCCCAGCTGTTATGGGGTGAGAGGCGGGGTACACCCTGGACAAGTCCCCAATCTAATCTACGTAACACATAGAGACAGACAACCATTCAAGGTCGCATTTATACCTACGGTCAATTTAGAATCACCAGTTAACCTAACCCCACTCATGTCTTTGGACTGTGGGAGGAAGCTAGGGTACCTAGAGAGAACCCACGCAGCAAAGTCCAGTTTAAAAGGTAGCAGCACTGACTGAATAACAAGGCTAACTGGCTAACAAGTTATATTGTCAAACCAAGTGAGCTGAATTCTTAGTTTCTTTGTATAACACATTAATTAATTAGTAGACAGTTTACTTGCTGTTTGAGGGGACACACCGCCGCTACAGCTATGGACTATTGTATAAGTGATACAAATGAATTTTAGTTGGTTAATATTAGCGTAAGGACATCCACAGCTGATGTTTTGTTTCATTCCTCTTCTTAAGGCCCACGATTTGGACCTTGACAACTCTGTTTGCTGTGGCAATATCAAAGGAAAATTTGTTTCTATATTTAATGTTATTTGATTTTTATCCAGTGTGCCTGACGTTTTTCTGTCTTTGATGTGCCATTCTCTTATGACTTTGGATCCTTTTCACTTCTGCCTTTGTGTTGGAGGGAAAACTGACAAATCCAATGATGATAAATGTGCATGAAAATAGCAACAAGCAGTTCTAGATGGGTAGATATCACTGAGAAATGTGTGTAATTAGCAACAAAATAAGTGTGTGACTTTTGGAATAACTAAAAGCAGTGTTGTATCACTTTGAAGCTGCCTGAACTGGGACCCTGAAATATAATAACTGTTCAGGCCCCAGGAGGCACATACTCCCATAGGACTACGACTTTAGCACAGCAAAATAACACAAAGAGCTTCAGACCCTGTATGAATTAATAAAATTAAATATATCTTAAAGCTAAAGCCAGAATTTAAAGAAGGAGAACCTGGCTGGCACAATGCTAAGAATAACCCAAAGACAACTTTGATAATGTACCTTTCAATCAAGCAACAATCCAACGCTCATGTTAGAATCTTTAGGATTCTAACCATATCAAACAGAATCTCTTATACTAAAATAACTACCATATATTCTGCTATAACCATAAAATTTACATAAAACTACATTGATTAGTTCCAGAGTCTTCAATTCCTGTTTTAGTTTTGCATGGCATGCACAAGACATTTACAGAAATGGCACATGCATGCTCTAGAGGAAATTCGTAAGGCAAGAGCTGGCCCGAGCATGTACTGAAAGCTTTTAGCTGCTCCTTTATTCACAGGGGTTCACCACTGTGGGTAGCTCCACACATTTTTTGATTTGGCAGATTTTTACACCAGATGCCCTTCCTGACCCAAACCCACAGGTATTTGCGTCTCCTCTCCTCTCTTTTTTTTGTTATCTGGAGGATTATGTCTTATGATTGTGTATTGTTTTTATTGTTTTTATGTTGTTTATGTGGATGATTTCTTGAGAGCCTGTCTGTAAACCAAGTTTCCCAGTAGGGACAATAAATAAGTAAATGACTAAATAAATGACTAAATGTTAGGTGAATGTGTAAACCGCTAAATTTAAGTTGGTGCAATTATAGCTGAAAAATACTTACACTTTTATTGACATGTACTCTAATTTACCAGATGTAAATGCATACACAACTTTTCTTCTGTGTAAGGTATGATCAAAAAGTTTTGGGAATGATTCTATATCCATATACTTGTGCCTTTGTGATGTTTGCTGGTTCTTTTCCAGTGTGTCAAAAAGATGATCCTTCAATTTAATTTTCATTTCTGTGAAGTGGACGAAGTTGCAGGGAGCCAAATCTGGAGAGTGGTCAAGGTGGTGAGCTAAGATTATGTTGTCAACACGCTCTGTGCTGGCACACGCTGGCACGCTGGCACACACCAAAGGCTGTTTCCACTGAATATTCTTTCTCAGATGCCTCAGGACATTAGAGGAGAATTCTCAAACAACAGTCCTGCCTGGGGGACCAATTGAGGGTTCAGAACCCCTTGAATGTCGAAAAAACAAGTATGTCTTGTCTTGGTCCTCACCTGACAAACTGCCTTTGGGCTTGGAAACTGTGGACTGTTGGACTGAAAACTGCTCACTCATAGCTGGAGACCCAGCTTTCATCAGCAGTGTTGATTACTTTATGTAAAATTCAGGCCAGTTTGTAACACAAGTTAATGTTTGCTCTCTGTGCAAGTTTGAGGTCCACGGTGGCATCGCAGAGCACCCATTGCAAGTGGTCAGAACAGGACTTTCCTGGCTAAAAATAGTAGCCTCACTGGAATCTGTCTAGACATGCACAACAAGATCATCTTGAATGTGAGATTGGCCAAATGTAAATTAGGTCAGATTTTTTATTTTTATGGGCCCATTCCTGGAACTTTTTGATCACACGTCGTATTTCTAACAGGGTAACTGAAATCAGTCTAACGCTATAAGTTGCAATACTTTTAACAATACTTTTAAAAATGTGGGTATTTAAATGTGTGGATTAACAAACTGAATCAAGAAAGGTTTTCATGTATAGTTCAACAACCAGGGGGATATCAGTAACTAAATGTAGCTGTTACATAGCACTTTTGTTTGCCATATTTTTATATAATGAAATATGACGGTTTGCCTTTTTAGGACAGTGCAACAACCACTGACTACTGGTTATGAACTGTTTTTGTGAAAACATCTAAGACATGCATCCTCTATAAGGTAAAAACACAATTTTTTTTATTTTAATGAATTCATTTACTGTAGTGAGGCTCTTTTCCTCAGTTCAGCTGATGATTTAAATATAAAAGTGTCTCTGAGTGTGTTTAAGTACATACATCAGTATGCAGGACAGAGGGTTTAGATAGTGCTGAACTATAATGATCTCTCATGTTCAGTAATACATTCTCATACCCACACTACATTGTTTTGTAATGTTGGGGTGAATACTGATAAAAATCATACTTTTAGATGGTCTCTCCCATGTGGAGAGAGACACACATTTACTCAGATACAACACACTCACTTAGACGTACTTTATAGAAGGCATAATAGTAAAATTCACACTTTTATGTGCTTTCACGCTTCCAGTACATACCCATATTTGCAAGCAAACAACACCGGCAAGCACATCACTAAGGCACACCCACACATTTACCAGCATAAAGAATTCACATTTGATTTTTCTTTCTTGTCTGACAAAAAAAAAATTGATGCAGGAAAAACAGATTGTTTTCGGAAATATGGCATGACTTGCCTTGTTTTCTGTTTGTGTGTGTGAGCATGCATGTACGTGAATAAAGCATGGGAAACTGGAGTTTAGCTTTGTTCAACCACACAAATGATGCACACATACACACACTATCCCAAGTGCTTTAAAAGAAAACACCAGGAGGGAGAACAAAGAGTCTCCTTGAAGAATAGACATGAATTATTCACTCCATCAGATAAGAGGACAAAAAGAGAATGAGAGAGAGAGATGTAGAGGGAGGAATGGAGATGGAGTGTGGGTGATGCAAAGAAAGAGACAGACTGATGGATTGACAAGGACAGTAGGGTTTTATGCTGTATTAGTAGTAACGAGGACAAGAAGGTTCTCAAGAGATTTTAAATTAAACTACACAGCTTCCTCTAAACTGTGTCAAAAAATCCACATGGTACAAAAAATAATATATGTCTCTAAATAGATAAAGCAACTCCTTCTTGAGGTACATTGCAACACTTATCAGTAAAAGCCAGACACTTTGGGAATCACTGTCTTTTTCTGAGCGGTGGGGTGTTTACTTTAAGGAAAAAGTTTATCCAGTGAAAATCCACAGCCAGCAGCAGCTTAGCTGTAGAATCTTTACTGCTTTTCAACCAGATATCTTTTATTAGATCCAAGATGGGCCTTCTTTTGTATTCTGCTGCTAATGCAGTGAGGCAGTAGTAACTTCAGTAGCAGCAGACAATTCAGGTATTCTATCTATTGTAATGAAACTAGTAAAAACAAAGTGGAGCTGCTTTATCAGCTTAGCACAGTTGTTGCCTGTGTTGTAGTGCTGCAGTGGTTTTTCTGGTGCAGCTGACTTGCCCTATTTTATGTGCTGGAAAGTAAATCCATATTTAATTAGGTTACAGTGTGTTTTTACATAATATTATTTGTTATGTAATGATCTTAGTTATTAGCCCAATATTACATTTGCTCTTATAAAACATATATACAAGATATCCTGAGTTATTATAACTACTGGCCTGTGGTACTTTTTCAAATTCTTTATTCTGTATTTAGTGGTGAGTCAAACTAAATTTTGTCGCGGGTACAAATTTTGGTGACCGTTAAGTTACGTATGGGCAACGTAACTTGAACGTGACACGTGAAACAAACGCAAAGGGAGAAACTAACATTGTATTCATGGGATGATGAATACAAAAATCAAAGTTAAAAGAAAAAAAAGTAAAAAAAGATCAAATATGACTGAACACTATTTTAACTTTAGTTGTTCAGCTGACATCCTTTCACTAGGCTAAGTCATTCATCAATATGTGAATAAGGTTAACTATGATTCGGTACTCTTCCACTGGCTAAGTCTGTGTTTCTCTTTCTCTTCATGCTGGCAGTGGAACATACAATCCCCTAGTGCTGGGCGATAAAACCATCACGATATTTTATCGAGGGGAAAAAAATGTCGATGACGATGATAAACGTAGGCTTTAAAATTTTATCAGACAAACAATACACATGGCCTATCAGGCAGTACGTAGGGTTGGCGTGACGACGTCGCAACAACCAATCACAGTCGACATGTTGCCCATTCTCTCGGAAGAAGAAATGTTGTAAACTTTAGCCGCATGGTCTTGTGATATAAAAAAAAAATGTTGGGCAACCAGGATGTCCCGGTGAGTAAAGCCAAGAAGGAAGAGATAATACCAAAGAAAAGTCACACATCGTCAAAAGTGTGCAAGAGGTTCGGTTTTCTCTGACCAGACCAAGCACAGATAAAGTCAGTTTGCAAGATATAGCGCCGACAGGTACCAACAAAGTCCGGTAACATGACACACTTCTTTCACCACATTCAAAAATACCGTCCAAATGAGCAATGATGGAATGATGGAAAGTCCAAGCAACTGCCTTTCCTAAAGTGAGCCTTGTTGCTAAGCGTTACCTCTGTATCTCTGCCACCAGTTCACCCTCAGAACTCCTTTTAGTGCAGGAGGCAACACTGTTATCTGCAAAAGAACATCTACTAAACCTGAGGCTGTAAACAGGATAGTCTTCTTAGCCAAAAACCTGTAGTATGTAAAAGTAAATGTGTGCATGTAACAGGAAGAAAGCCCAAATTATTATTTCAGATACTGTTCACAGATTGATGGAGAATAATGATACATATTTAGTGCAATTGTTCTCAAAACTAGAGAGAAAAAATCATAAACTTCCTGTTAAACCCCAATGGTTTGGGTGGCGAGAGGTTGAACATCTGGTTTCACGGGCTGTGCCGTCGGGTCTGTTATTTAAA
Organism: Heterochromis multidens; assembly: GCA_015108495.1. Taxonomy (NCBI): domain Eukaryota; kingdom Metazoa; phylum Chordata; class Actinopteri; order Cichliformes; family Cichlidae; genus Heterochromis; species Heterochromis multidens. The sequence continues at coordinate 10,405 of VUQS01070400.1, forward strand.
TATAGACATGTGTGGTATCAACAGAAACGTCAGACTCTCAGCTAAAAGCTCACCAAACCATTTCAGTGACCACCAAACACAGCTAAAACATCAAACAATTAAAGAGCAGGTAAACAGATTCCTTAATAAGATGTTAAAACAAAGCGCGGATTCCCCCTTCACCCGACAGCATGTACACAGACAAGCAACATCTTTGTTGAAAGCACAGTTCTCAAGTTTTGTCATGCTCAGACCAAAATTCACTGAACCAGCAGCAAAAGAAGACCAAAATTATGCGCCGTGTTAGAAAAGCATTCTCATGAATTCTGTCCTACCTTTGCTGTCTTGCTTCCACCGAGATAAAACTGCATTTCCTGCACAGCTCCATCTCCCAGTGTGTGTTAAGAGCAGTTTCCCGTCATAAATCTCTATTTTCTGCCTTATTCGCTTGTTTATTACGCATCAGTCTCCCGTTGTGTACAGTGTTGTCGTCCGCTTTTTTCTTTTTTTTTTTTGCAAAAATGACCTCCAACAAGAAAGCCGAATTTCTGCTATTCAATACCGAAGACATTTCAACTTTCACAAATTGTGCCAAATTGCAAAACACATAGCTATGTCTCTAATCAAACCTCTGTAACTTTGCTCTGTTTCACTTCAGCAGCATCAATCTTTGCAGTTTTTGATGTACTGCAGCAGATTTTCAAAGGGGTTATATGCTATAAAATACAAAAAGAAAATTAGGCCAGGACAAACTCCTTCATATTTTTCTGTTTTCCATCCTTAGCTGCTTTGACACAATAACATCTGCTGTGATGCTTACATCTATGATGAAGTCTCACAAGTGTTAGCTTTATTTTGATACCAAGATAGTTTACACAGAGTTTGTAATTGCAGAGAAATACTCAATTCACTTTGGGCATGTCATTTTCAAGCAGAAACCTCAGAAAGACCCTTGGGGCTTAACAGGTTAAGGAAAGGTTTGTTTTATTACTTTTATTTAAAGTTTATTTTTGCTTGAAGATTAAAGAGTTAGAGAATAGAGGTATATAGTTGGTATATAATTGCAGCTAGTAATGCAGACTTGGCTCGCATTGTTTTATGTTTGCACATATTTACACTGTTAAACTTGTTTTATACTTTTTTTTTACATGTTTGCATTTCCTTGTTAATTTGAGGTATAGGTGCAATTATTCAAGAATGAGTTTGATTAGATAATTCTCTACGTCATATTTTTATTTGAATATTTTTAGGAGGTGGAGAAGAGATTGTAGAAAGTAATGCAGACTTTACAGTACAGTAAACAGTACAGCACATTGTTATATTGCCAGTTAATTTCAGTTAACTGTATTTTTAATACCTGTAAACCAATAATCTCCCATAATGTTTAAGGGAATTGTGT
>VUQS01070402.1:0-15012 GCA_015108495.1 Heterochromis multidens
CGTCCCCGACTCGCCGTGTGACCACAAAGGGTCCTTGCCACTTGGCGAGTAGTTTTGAGCTGGATGAAGGGAGAAATACAAGCACTTTATCTCCCGGTGAAAATTGTCTGAGCCTAGCTCCTCTGTTTTACAGGCGCTGCTGACTTTCCTGGGCCCGGAGCAAATTCTCCCGTGTTAACCTCTCCAACGTGTGTAACTTTGCTCTCAGGTCCAGGATGTATTGAATCTCACTCTTACCTGGGCTTGGACCTTCCTCCCACTTTTCTTTAATAAGGTCCAACACCCCCCTCAGCTTCCTGCTGAACAACAGCTCAAAAGGAGAAAATCCCGTGGAGGCCTGGGGCACCTCCCGCACTGCAAACAACAGAGGGTCTAGCCAGTGATCCCAATTGCGCTCATCCTCGTGAATAAACTTGTGAATCATGGATTTTAAAGTCTTGTTCAGCCGCTCCACCAACCTGTCAGTCTGAGGGTGGTAGACGCTGGTCCGAATAGACTTAATACCCAATAATTTGTACAGTTCTTTTAGTGTGCGAGACATGAACGAAGTGCCCTGGTCAGTCAGTATCTCTTTCGGGATGCCGACTCGGGAGATGACCTGAAACAGCACCTGCGCCACACTCTTTGCAGAAATGGTGCGCAGTGGCACTGCTTCGGGATATCGTGTTGCATAATCCACCACAACTAATACAAAACGATATCCCCGTGCCCTCCGGTGAAATGACCCGATGAGGTCCGTGCCAATGCGTTCGAACGGGACTTCCATTAATGGTAACAGGCGCAACGGCGCTTTTGGGATGGCCGGCTAGTTCACCAGCTGACACTCCGGGCAGGACGCACACCACTGGCACACATCCCACCGGATTCCCGGCCAATAAAATTGGGCCATTATCCGCTCCAGAGTTTTATCATACCCCATGTGACCAGCCATTGGGTTATAATGACCCCTCCACAAAGTGCTTGAGGACGATTTCCTCCACCATCGAGCCTCCCCGTCAGTTGGGCCAGGCTGCAACCAGCTGGCCGCCGCATTTGGTGAAGGGGCGGTTCTCCGGTCCCATCCTGCCTCCCCTGAAGCGGCGGCGGTGGTCCTCAGGGGAGAGAACCAGAGCCACAAACCACACCCCGCCACAATCCCAAAGATTTGGTAATCAGCAGCAATGAAGAGGAAAAGGAGGAGGAGGAAGACTGCAGCTTCCTGCCTTCAGCTACTCTCTTCCATTACAGACACCAGCCCATGAATTATACACAGCCGGTGAGCGCATCTATTATTGAAGTGAGGATGAACAAAGTGTGTTGGTGGAAATAAACTAAAAGCATTTAAAGTATTCTTGGATGTTTCACAGTATACCCCCAAATCTTTAACACACACACACACAGAGCCCAGTGTTGACTGTGTGTGTGGGAGCAGAGATAAAGAGGACTGACAGCCGAGTCAGACCACTCCGCACAGAACAGGAAGAGGAGAGGGTCGGATTAGACGAGGCGAAGCTTTAAATTCGTCTTCGAGGCTAGAGTAGACACAAACTCACACACACACACACACATACACAGAGTTCTCCTGTGTTTTGTTGGCACTGTTTGCTGCCACTGGGTTGTCGTCTTTCAGGGAATGCACAAACATTTCTAACACATACACACACTCAAACTCAATCTCAGGAGAGAGAGACCAACCTGCAGACAGAAGAAGCTACTGTAAATATTTATACACAGAACATGTGTGCCACTTCACTGTGTACTGTACGTGCGTGTGCACTCTGGGTCAGGCCAGCTTTTTAAGCTTAAATCTTTGATCCAAATCTGAACACAGATAAATATTTGATTCTATTTAATATTTTTAGTTCTGGTTTTTAACTTAATTTAAAGTGGGTGCATTCTGTTCAATTCCACCTCCATGTTTTTATTCTCAGACTCTACTAAATTAGCTGTGCATGGTTCACAGCTTCAAAATAATCCTCATTCATTTGGAGCCCCTCAGTTCAACAAGCTGCTTTAGCTCCTCCCCCTTTAAGCCAGTTTTATTCTGATTAGCTGCCCCTCACAAACAGACAGTTTGAATAGCAGGTGCATGGGACTTCTGTGCCTAAGATGACCATTTTAAGGATATCTGCTCTCTATGACATCATATAGAACCAAGAGTAGAAAAAATTATGTGATACTGAGTGTTTAGAACAGTCTGAAGACTGAGCTTTAATTTAATTTGAAAATGGAGCTGCTGCTATCCAGCAAGTCCTTGTGCTTCCCTTCGTGCTTTGCTGACTGGCTCGCTTTGCTGACTGGCTCGCTCGACAGGTTGCTCTTGAGTTGGTGGATATCAATTGCCATGAGTTTCTTGTCCTGCGGTGGTGTGTACTCCAACTTCACTGTCCCATCCTCCTTCTCTGGAGATCTGCTGTGAACTGGAGGTCCACTTTAACCGGGATCTGTATGTGCCAAGCCGACTGATGCTGCAGAACTGAATGATGACTTCATCGCACTAAAGAAGCAGCTTTTTATTTATTTTTGATATTTATTATCATATAGTATTTATTTTGAAAATCTGACATTTTAATACATCCTGGTTAGAGCCCAACTGATGTATCAGCCGATATTAGCTGTTTGCTGATATAGCGGTATCTGCATTTGTGAAAGCCACTAAATGAAAGCTTAAAAAGTCAGGAGAAACACCCTTATAAGTGTTGATGTTAAATAGTTTGTCCACCAGAAGGCACTCTGCAATTTCCCTGTTGAAAACAGATGTTTAGAACGCCACAAACACAACCAGAGTTGGGCAGAGCACAAACGAGTAAACCACAACTTGTTGTGATAAGAAAACAAGTCTATTTTTAAGTTTTTTTATTGTCACATTATCTTAGTAAGTACTCAAAAAAAGCTACACATAACAGTTATTGGGGAAATGTTTTGTGTGTCTGAAAGAAAAAGGTATCGACCCATATATCAGATTTTTATCAGATTTTCGCCAAATACCAGTATTGGTATCCTTTATCAGTCGGGCTCTAATTGTCGTAACGTCCTTTAACTTACTGGGGGCAGGCTTTTATTTTGAAAATCTGACAGTTACTTAGAGCAACTCGTGTATTTTTAGATCTCTACCACCGGTTCCTTTGATGATGTCTCTGTAGTTGTGCTACAACTGAGACAGTGAACCCAGGACTACATGACAGGCAACGCTCGTTACCATAATCATAATTTTTTTTTAAAAAACCTTCGCAGGTAAAAAGTTAATAAAAGTATTTTATCAAACTAAAGACAAGCAAAAACTAAATATGTGTGCAGATAAACCACTTTAGTTTTTCCAGGTTTAGTTTTACTTTGGCAGATTCCTGGTAAACTTTGCAGCCGCCCTTCTTCTCTGTCACTAATATACCTGCAGCTGGTCGGGGTGAGTCTAAACTGTAGTCCAGTCCATTTATTTTAAACCTGTAGTTAGTAATCAGTTTGCAGCTTGAGATTATTAATGTAAAAGAGAGAATTTTATAAAGGATTAGGCTACCCAGTAGTTATAAAAATGATATGGGGCCAGTAAAACTCTGAAAAAAATGGATACTCTTTAAAGCAGAAACCTTTCTTGAAATAATGTGCAACCATCAGCTGATTACAGTGAAGCAGAACAAACAGTAAGTGGTTGAAGGTTTTATTAGAAGAAATCAGAGTTTTGGTTCCTGGCAGTCACCACCGAGTGAGACCCCCTGCCTGCCTCCAAACTGTGAATTATTCACCAGCTGAGAGAAACCGTCTCGTTTCGGGTCTGATGCTAATGCATTTTTGACATCTTGTAATGGATTTTCAAAGAGGTTTCAAAAGCAAACATTGAGTTTTGACCCAGCAGCAGTGATCTGAGTCTTAGAAACCCATCTGAGGCCTCATGCGGAAAGTGGGGACGGCTGCGGCACACGTGTCCGTTTAGATAAAGACTGTTCTCCTACGGAGGCCAGAAACATCTTGGGCCTCATCGGCGAGGTGTGGGCAGATGCTGGCAGCATGCCGCTGTGACTCTTTGCGGCGTCGGGACACCGTGTCATCACCTCCTCACGGTTCCCTGAGGCTCCAAGGAGGGAGAGGAGGAGCGATGATGGAGGTGTTAGTCATTCAGTAGTGACCTCCTTCTCCTCCAACCTCCTCCTCCGCTACATGACTTCTCTTTGAACTGACATCCACTCCTTTCCAGCCTGTCTCTCAGCCCCAGGGAGAAGTCTCATCACTGTTTGTTTCCTCTCTCTTCTTTCTTATTTTGCAGCCTTTATTCTTCCTGGTCCTTTATGAACAAATCAGAGCTGTAGTTTGAGATTCAGAGGTCTTAATTAGCTCTGCCTTTTACCTCCAGCTAAATGAAAACACGTAATTTATGAAATTTCTAGAAAGCAGCTTTTCTGCTAAAATTATTCCATATAATTATAGAACAATAGGCAGGTCATTCTTAGTCTCGGGGTGCAAAATGAAGCAGTTTTGTAAAAGCTACTGGAGTGTCTCAGTTACACACATGGTGTCCTTTGGCAATGGTGGGTTAGGTCATGAGTGAGGCGAGTGTGTCACTCCCAATTCATCTTCAGGTGAAAGATTTAAATGAGCAGCAGCCTTCAGGGTTGAAAAGTACCTAAAACTGCAGTTCCTCTAATGTCCACTTGAGGCTGCCTCTAAAAGTGAGTCATGTTAAAATGTCCAACTTTACAGCATGTTTACAGCCTGCTACAAAAAACATTTTGGACTCTATGGATAGATTCCACATCATGGCAGCTGTAAGGTGGGGGAATTCATTTATAACTAATTCATATGCCCACTGGAGTTAGAGGCATTGCCGTTTGCTGGACTTCGCCTCCTGTAATTTAAGTCACTGAACTGGACCTCACCACTGTGTGCATTTGGTGCCTTTTTAATGGATTATCTGACAAATATGGCTGAGTGTGTAGTTAATATTAATAACAGCCTGTCCAAAACATGTGTGCTTCAGTTTTGGTGACTAAACTTATAATTTTATCAGTCTCAGAGATGCAACTCATTTACTAGCTGTGTAAATGGGAGAAAAAACATCAGACTAGTCAATGAGTCAAAAAGTAAGAAAATGATCACAAAACAGTCAAAATTTTATTCAGTCTAATGAATGTTAAACACTATCTGTACACATATTATATTATACCAGCTGGCTTCTGTCGGGACTGCAGCCCCAACAGAAGCCAGCTGGTATAATATCTCAAAACCTACAATAGGGGGCGCCAGTTTAGCTCAGTGGTTTGAATGGGTGACCCATACGCCAAAAGGCTACTGCAGGGGCCTGGGTTCAGGACATTTCTTTCATTTAATTCCCACTACTTTCTATCCCGTCTTTAATGTCTGTTCTACTGATTTGTCATAAAAATAATAACTAGTTTAATTAGTTTCATCCCTAATTAGCAGTTAGCTGATGCACCTGTACAGTTTATAGTTGCAGCTTGCGAGTCAAGCTTGGTAGCATCAGCTAATAACTTAGCACTCCTCCCTCTTGCCCAGATATGCTAATTTCTAGCTCCAAAAACACAACACGGGGGACGCTTCAAAGTCAAAAGTGAAAAACCAGTGGTGGCTACCTCCATCTTTTTTATACAGTTTGTGGTTTTAACTCTTTACCCCTTGAAAGCCTAGTAGGAGTAACCCTTGAAGCTCTTTTCTGAACTGAGTGGTTTCTGTCATATTTCAGGCCTACAACAAAATGACATCAAAAGTTAGCGAGGGTGGTCTCTCTCTTGATGCATGCTCAATAATCCAGGTAAAAGAATCCCAAAAAGCTGAATCTGTTCATCTGGACGGAGCGTTTTTAGTGGGAGAAACGTTTCTCCCACTAAAAACGCTGATGAACAGATTCAGCTTTTTGGGAGGGTGGTCTCTGCCTGTGCGACTACCCTTGGAAAAACCCCAAAACAATTCACGTCTTTATTGATATATACAGAGGTGTCAAAACTCGTCATTAAGGGTACAGGGGAGGTCGTCAAATGTTGTCTTTATGGGGGAAAGAGTTAAACAAAATCATGATCTTTTCTAAGCCTAACTGAGTAGTTTTTAGTGCCTAAACCTGACCAGTGAGTGAAACAAATGAGCAAGTGGGGAAAAAAGAAAAAAGAAAAAGCAGAAACACAAAAGTCCCAACAAGACACAAACCTGAGCTCCTGAATGATAAGGCTGCAGCTTATTCCACCACCACGTGGACTTTGCAGGTCTCTAAAAAGAGAAAACTGCATTATATGAAACTTGTGGGTGAGATCGTGTTGGAATATCAGATGCTGGATGGAGGTGGTGTTCTCATATGTGTAAAATATTTTGTGGGTGGCTTCAAAAGAACATCAGCATCTTGACTGTTTTAAATGTATCCAACACTTAACCTCACTGACATGAGCATTTTGTTTTCATGTAGTTCCACTTTTCTCAGCACACGTCATAAATGTGATCACCATCAGAGATGATGAGATGAAAGAGTCCACATGTTTTCTCTCCACAGGCCCTGAACGGCTTCGTTCTGGTGGTGACGGCGGAGGGAATCATCTTCTTCTGCTCTCACACCATCCAGGATTACCTCGGCTTCCATCAGGTAACAAATTCCTACAACTGAAGACAAACCAAGCTCAGTCTTTGCACCAGATGATATTGTTGTGGTTACAGCAAGAAGACAGAGTAGGTCTCCTCAGTGTATGCTCGACTTATTTTTATCTCCTTGTTTCTAGCTATCAGCATTAATCAGCAAATCTCTGTGTTAAATGTCCCAAACGTGATTGTAAAGTACAACAATTTTGAGACCTTTATTTTGCTTTTGTACGGACGCTGGCCTTTTCCACATCGCATATAAAGATACTACAGAACCTTACAAAACACATCAGCAACCTCATAGAACTGAACACCATTTATCAAAGCACAGAGTTTGAAGAATTAACCATTTGGAGCTCTGACTCCGATGAAGCTACACAGCAGGACAGAGTCCCTGCAATGGTAGGCAGTAGGACAGGACCCTGTAGTGTCGATGCTGGAGGTGGTGGAGACTTGGATGAGGCTCTGAGCGATCTTCATCCTTGTCCAATCATTTGGTTGTTCCTGCTTTTTTTTTCCAGCTCGTGTCCTGCTTCTTTCCCTGTTTGTGTCCTTTCGCCTTAGTTTAGTTTTCTTGAGCTTAGTTTCATTCTTTCATGTTGGATAGCCGGAATCTCCAGCCAGTTTTGTGCAGCACAGATTTAAAACAAAAGAAACAGAAGCTGATTGGCTGACAGAAGAAGGGCAAGAAAATTATTGGACCATTATTGACGAAGCTCCTTTTGGCTAGTGTTGCTCTCTCTTGACAGTCTTGAAAAAACAACAATGCACAGCAAAAGCAGTCGGTATGCAGACAAACTGATCTTCAAATTTAACCGATTTCTGATAAACTTTCCTGCAGACTGACAGCAGCTGTCTCTGTCTCTCATTGGCAGTGATGTCCCTGCATCTAAAGGGAGATTCAGCATTTTTTTCACTGTATATTTAAAGCTTTAGATACTTATTATTTTGCACTTAATATAAAATATAAATCTACTAACCGGTAATACACCAGATTTGTTTATTTTTGTCCCATTGCAGGCTTACAAAAGTCTAATCTGCTCTCTTGAGGGGACAGTGAGTGAAAAATGTAAGATTTTCATTCTCAGATTCACCACCTCTGAAATACTGGAAGTTAATATTTAATACTGGGTCAACGTTCAGCTTTGTTTCAGACCAAACAAGGAGACAGCGTTAAATGTCAAAATTTTAAATAGGGTTGAGGTCGGGGCTTTGGTAAGGCCATTCCTGAAGCTTAATGTTAGTCTGTTTTATCCATTCAAAACCAGTTTTGATGTGTTTGCGATCATTGTCCTGTTGGAACACCCAACTGTGTCCAAGTTTCAACCGTCTGTTGATTTGAGATGAAGTTGAAAAATTTGGAGGTAGTCGTCCTTCTTCATTATTCCATCCACTTTGTGTAATGTACCAGTACCACTGGCAGCAAAACAGACCCAAAGCATGATGCTACCACCACCATGCTTGACAGTTGCTACTGTGTTCTTAGGTTTGAAAGCTTCACCTTTACTCCTCCAAACATACCTCATACCTTGTCATTGTAGCCAAAAAGCTCAATCTTTGTCTCGTCTGACCATAAAACTTTTCTTCAGAAGGCATTTGGCTTGTCCATGTGGGCAGCTGCAAATTTCAGTCGAGCTTGAAGGTGTCGATTTTGAAGCAGGAGCTTCTTTCTCGGTCGACACCCTTTCAGTCCATGGTGATGTAAAACTGGCTTCTCTGTGGACAGTGATGCTGGTGTTCCAGCAGTTTCCAGTTCATGGCAGGCTTGAGTCTTGGTGGTTCCTGGGTTGTTCCTGAACATCCTAACCAGTTTTCTCTCATCTGAAGGTGACAGTATGGGTTATCTTCCAGACCTTAGCAAAGTGGTGACACATCTGAATAACTTGTACTTAAGTACAATTGTTTGAACTGATGATCCTGGAATCTACAGTTGTTTAGAAATGGCTCCAAGAGACCTTCACAACTTGTGTAAATCTATAATTCTCCTTCTTAGATCTTCACTGAGTTCCTTGGACTTTCCCATTGTCCTGAGTATCGGTCAATCCAATGAGTGCTGTCAAACAAATCCTTTTTATGCTGCAAAGAGAAACTACCAGCTGTAGTCAATCATGATCACTAACGAGAAGTTAATTGGCCTTGTCAAGTTAAAAGACATTGTAGAACCTTCAGCACCACTTATTAAAATATTTAAGTGAGTGTATGTTTATATTTGAGCCTGTATGTATACTTTGACCCTGTGTGGATTAAAGAAAATCCTAAATAAATTCAAACTTGAGCACCCAATTCTTGTTTTTTTTAAAGTCATTAAAGATGTATGCTGTACAATCATTCCACCCTGGAAAAAGAACAGTTCAAAGAAACCATTAAAAGCCCAAAATTACGATGACATTCTCTTGATGCATGCTCAATAATCCAGGTAAAAGAATCCCAAAAAGCTGAATCTGTTCATCTGGACGTAGCGTTTTTAGTGGGAGAAACGTTTCGTCAATTTATCCAAGTGACTTCTTCAGTCTCAGCTGACTGCAGGATTCCCCAACCTTATAAACAGTACATTTGCATAATGACCGGAACTAACACCACTGACCACCACTGACTGAGCACCACTGACTGAACGCTGGTTTGAACGGGGAGTCAAGGAGGCCATTTACGTGAAAAGGGAAAGACCATCTCTGAACCGAGGAGGGGGCCTAAGGGTACATCTTTCACCATCTTACAATGCTGTGATTGCAGCCATTCCCCAATCTCTGTGAATGGTACTCATGGCCATTGATCAATGGTCATGACAATTTGCATACTAATGATCATGAAACTGACCTCATGGCCCATTGTTTGTCAGTGGTGTTAGTTTCGGTCATTATGCAAATGTACTGTTTATAAGGTTGGGGAATCCTGCAGTCAGCTGAGACTGAAGAAGTCACTTGGATAAGTTGACGAAACGTTTCTCCCACTAAAAACGCTACGTCCAGATGAACAGATTTAGCTTTTTGGGATACGATGACATTCATGCTCATGATGATATAAACTTCTGACCACAACTGTATGTTTGCTGTTTGGTCTCATTGCCTTAGTAATCCTGATGATGCAGAACTGCTGAGAGACATGCGGGTGGCGTTAAGAGGAAGTGGGCTGCGAGAGCAGCGAGAGGATTGAAGGAAGCGCACATATGGAGCGGGAGGTTTAATCCAATTGGCTTCACGACAAGGCAACACTGCCTCCAGTCTAATCTCATTCTGGAGAATGCGATTATCAAATTACCCAGAGTCTGTCTATCTGCATCTAAATCTGGCCTGTAGGTTTAGATATTCACACACTCTATGTGAGCATACTGTAAACAAACACACATGCATCGGGGTGTGAACGTGACCTTTAAACCCTCACTTCCCCGTCCACCTGAGACCCGTCACCTTGCATTTACCAAACAATCTCAAATCCAGGATGAAGCTGCCGTTCCTGCTCACGTGCAGTGTTTGGAAACAAGGGTGACACCCAGGAGACCCGAAGGGAGCAGCACCCTAATCACACGATGAAGTAACACGCAGCTGAGGGACCCCCAGCCAGAGAGAGGAGACATGAAACAAGGAAAATTTGTTTTTCTACATAACAGGCAGAACACGACATGACAGCACAACAGTTAGGCCTAATAAAGCCAGTGACACAAGTTAGGAGGGGCAGCGGACAACAGAACTTTAAAATTAGCAGGGAGAATGAATCATCTCACTCCAGGGCCTGCCAAAGTTACTCCCCACGTTCATGAGCAGTCTGAGGTTCAGGTTACTTTATTTGTACTCGTAAGAAGATTTGGCTTGCAGTCGGTGAGTCATCAACAGATAAGCATGATGCAACATAATGGAGAAAGAAATCCATACCCCATCCTGTGAGATATAAAGGCTACGAGTTGTTCTGATGAGTGATGGCTGCTGGAACAAAGCTACAGGACTGTACACCTACATCCTGAAGGAAGAAACCGAAGCTCGCTATGCAGAAGATGTCAGACATCAAGTCTATGTTTTTATAGAATAATGGCATGATAAGAAAGGATCCTCTGGGTATGAGAGTGTTTTCCAGAATCAGGCCTGGGTTTTTGTCACGTGTTTGTTGAGTTTTTGTTTTGATTTTAATTTTCATTCTTTCATTTCTAATGTTCTTTGTGCCTGGTGTCCTCACTGTTTGCCTGTCTTGTCCACTTGAAAGTGCTTTTATCCTCCTGGTTTCTACTTCCTGGTCTGTCTTGCTAATTGCTATTTCTTGTGTGTCTCCTGCACATTTGCTTCCCTCCTTTGTGATTGTCTGCCCTGCCTTAATTGTCTCCGCCTGTGTCCTGTTCCCTTGTCTTTCCCTTTGTCAGCTCAGTGGTGTTTTCCTGGTTTTCCTTATGCTCCTCCTTCGCTTCCTGTTTTGGGTTAGCAGGAAACTATGCTATTTTGAGCTTAAAGCTTTCAGTGTCATGAAAGTGGCTAAATCACCAAGGTAACTGATGCTGAACACATAATCTGGTGGAGAGCAGGTTATGTTTAGAGTTTTGGCTTAAAATTGGCTAGAAGCATCACATTTTCAATGATTTTTTTTATTTACAGCATGTTTTAAGCAGCATATAAATGTAGGAATATGTTTTATATGTGCAACTTTTTAAGCCCTACCTCACTAAAGCCACCGAATGAAGCCCAGCTGTAAAGTTACAGCAGTGCAAACTGTGCGTGGAATTGGCATGCATTTAGTTGTTAATGCCGAAAATGTATTAAATGTTTCTATTCTTATTTGCAGCTAAGTGTGTTTTACACTACTGGAATTGCAGCTACTGCAACACAACTTAGAAAATTGATCAAAGTGTTTATCACTGAGAATACCTGTTCAATCAGTCAAATTATTTTCACTTTGATCTGCTGACAAACTGAAGCCATTTCCACGTCTCCTTTATTAGGCTTTGGGCTGGAAGCATTTAAATGGATCCAGTTTACAGTTTCAGAGCTCTAATGTGCAGCCGTCACCTTAGAAATAAATATATCAACTCATGTTAAAATGCTTATTTTACCGCTCTGTGCTAAATACCAAGATTATTGATTTTCTGCAGCATTAATCTCGTCTTTTTTGTATTTTGCTGTTGTATTTTTTTATGTTCTTTATAGATCTAGATTTTATCGTTATTTTATCATCATCATCTCATAACATCTCTGATTGGATTAGACGGCACTCACAGGGATCACTTTGTGTGAAAGAAAAGTCACACGATGCGTTAAAGGCCCTTTTTATGTGAGCGCACACAGAGCCTGAAGCAGAAAGCCCTGAAGCCTCTGAAATACATGCAGGCATGTTGAAATTTGCAGCTTTTAATTCACTTTATTTTTTCCTCGTAACTTCAGAAGAACAGGACATATCCACGTGAAATCTTCAGGGCTGGAAAACACATTTAAAAACTGCAGCCAAATCCATTTTGCACCCACTCCAAGTGTCACAATCTGAAGACAAAATCTTGTTTTTATAACCAACTTTGAGTATCAGTATCATGGGCTCTGTCATAGTTTCAGTAGTTAAATCTGCACCAATTTAATGTCTAGAGGAACAGAAACAAGCACTGGCACCCTGGATGTTTGATCTGTTAATGTCAAAAAGTGCATTTTGGGTAAACCTTCAAGGTTCATATCATTATGTGGGATATGTGGCTCCTCAAAACATGTTATAGTATATGAAAGGTCTCATTTTTACCTACGTTTTTATACCATGTGGATTAGAGAGGTGGATTAGAGCCATGTAGCTCATGGCTGTGAAATGGAGAAACAACATTGGTGTTTTCTCAGATTTGGTAGATTTTTTTAATGAAGCGACCCACTTTCTCTGGCACATATTTGTGTGCAGGATAAATAATAAGAGTGAAGGTAACATCCATCCATCCAGCTGCAGTACTTTGGCTGTCTGACGGGGCTGCCTCAATGCTCCTATATGAACACCCTCTCTCAGTTTGCTGTTTGAAAAGCATTTCATGTCACACTTCGACCTCTCAACATTCCTCTCAGTGACCCCGCGCTGACCCCTCCCACAGTAGGAGGGAGGGCGGTTCCACTCCGGTCCAAAGCCAGGTCACGCCGGGTCTGGACGACAGATATCAGAGTCGCAGCAGGTCTCTGGCTCAGATTCAGCTCTTTGAAGTAAACTTGCAGTGACACTTGATTTCTTTTGGCTCCACTTCAAGGCAAATGGAATCAAGCACTCCCCTCGGGGTACCTCCTGACAGTAACTGCTCCACCAAAACATCCACCTTTACTCACGTGGTCTCCAGTCTGCATTACTGTACAACAAGAAGGTTAATTAGGGTTAAAATTTGACTTGTGTTCCATTTACTGACCTTTAAATTATTTTTCCTTCCAGACTGATGTGATGCACCAGAGTGTGTTTGAGCTGATCCACACTGATGACCAGCAGGAGTTCAGGAGGAACCTGCACTGGGCCCTCAACCCTCCTGTGAGCCTCGGACCCCCCACAGATCCCCCAGGTCTGCTTCATGAAGATAGTCCAATTCAGTAAACTAGAGTAGAGAGAGTAAAACAGAGAGGAGTTAGGCCTGAGCAACACCACACTAACAGCGTAAATATTCTTGTTAGCAGGTTAGTGAACAAGGTAGTAAACTTGATCCAGAAGGGCTTCACTGAGCAGCAGTCATGAGATAAAGGAAACTTTATTTATCCCAAAAGCTGGAAATTCCTGTGTGACCCAACCTATAGCAGCATGGATTAAATAAAGCAGAATAGCTCAATAAATGAAATACAGTATGACAAAACAAAAGAGCTCATTAAAGAAAAGAAAGGAGCTCAATTAAATGCACAAAATAATTTTTTATTTTTTTATTGAAATAATAGCAGTGGGTGCAGTTTTACCATAAATAGATGATAGATACATGTTCAGGGATAGCCTCTATTACAGCAGAGGGTCTATCCAAATTAAAAATGGTCAGAACTCGCTAGATTTTCAACCGCGTCCCCAGTTTGGTTTGTCACAAAAGCTACCACTGTATTTTTTCGTTTTTGCTCATCTTATATTGGTAGCAGCTGTAGTAGTTCTCTAGCATAATCATTAAAAGGCAAACAAATCTCTGCAGCTGCTAATTGTGAGTGTAAAATGTAAAAAGTGACAGGCTTCCTCCATCATTTAAACCAATTTACTGTCCTGTCAAAGTCTGACTTGAAATGAGTTGTTCTGCTAACCTGCATCTGTTGGGAATCTACACACACATAAGTTAACTGTTAGTGTACTGTATATCCCCTTAGTACCACGAAACAGGTTTAAACTTCTGATAATTTAGGTAATTTAGGGCTGCTTAACATAGTAACACTTAAAGAACAATCACCAGATGACAAATATCTTTTGCACTAGAGCCAATATAGGATTTTTAATACCAGTACCGATATTTGGGGATCTAAAAATCCGATATATCGGCCGATATTTATTTTCTTTCAGACACACGAAACATAAAGAGATTTCCCTAACATTTGTTATGTGTAATTATTTATGATTATGATTATTTTTTATTAAGATAATATGACTATATATATATAATATATGAGATAGTTAAAAGGTGTTTCTCCGTCTCTAGTCTCTGCCTGACATAAACCAACATTAGCCTAACTTAGGGACAGATTTACTTATCCTTTGCATCAGTGCAAACTGGGTTTTGGTGCAAAAAAGGTACTGTCGGTATTTACAAAGAGAGCGCAGTGACGAGATAACATGTAAGAGGTGAGAACTCAGATTTTTGCGACTGACTATGTTGCATATGTATTTTGGGAGTTCCTTTCTCAATCATATAGGGAGGAGAATATTTAAATCAAGTGTTCAAACTAATTTACTAATGTTTGCGACACACAATTTACTGCTAATTGCGCTGATATTTAAGGCTGAAAACAAGCATGTCTTATTTTTTGCGCTTGATATTGAAATCAACTGACTGCGCATGTGTGTAGAAAACAGTGCAACTTTTGTAAATCACCCAGAAAACTAACCGCACCTATGAGCATTATTTGGGGATTGCGCTCACGCGCCATTGTGTCCTTGTGGCAGCTGAGTCAGGGCGTGGCGTCGGGGGAGGCCGGCCAGCACACCGGGCTGGCGTGAGTCAATTAGGCCTCCCGTATTTGAGGAGGACGCCGAGACCTGACCAGGAGGAGAGGGAAGAACAAGAGAGTGAAAGACGGTGAGTGGAAAGTGGCAGCTGGCGAGCCGTGCAGCAGCCGACAAGTCGCGGGGGCTGAGCCGGAGATCCAACGCCTGGAAAGGCGGCGAAAGCGGGGCTGGAAACCCGGGAGCTGGGATAGCTGCGGGAGCCGAGGCTGGAGCCGCAGCAGCTGGGAGAGCTGCGGAAGCCGAGCGGGAGATCCGGCGGCTGAGGAGCGGTGAGAGCTGGGCTGGAAACCCGGGAGCTGGGATAGCTGCGGGAGCTGAGCTGGTAGCCGTGGCGGCTGTCGGGCTGCAGGAGCC
>VUQS01070409.1:0-10547 GCA_015108495.1 Heterochromis multidens
AATGCAGAGAGGTGTAAAAACATGGTGAGAGAAAGAGAAACACTCATGGGAAACATGGGAAACCCCCAGCAGCCTAGGCCTATTGCAGCATAACTAAGGGAGGATTCAGGGTCACCTGATCCAGCCCTAACTATAAGCTTTATCAAAAAGGAAAGTTTGAAGCCTAATCTTAAAAATAGAGAGGGTGTCTGTCTCCCGAATCCAAACTGGGAGCTGGTTCCACAGAAGAGGGGCCTGAAAGCTGAAGGCTCTGCCTCCCATTCTACTTTTAAATATCCTAGGAACCACAAGTAAGCCAGCAGACTGAGAGCAAAGTGCTCTTTTGGGGTGATATGGTACTATGAGGTCTTTAAGATAAGATGGGGCCCAATCGAGAATTTGGAACTAGAAGGTGCTGATCAACAAGTGAGCAGCATGGGACACAGGAATGTAAAAGATCTGCTGGAGAACCTGGAGCGAGCCCATGTCAGCACTTATACCTGAGCAACGATACTTTAAAATGGATGCTGTACTTCACAGGAAGCCAGTGCAATTTAAGAATGGGTGAAATATGATCGCGCTTCCATGTACCTGTCAGGAGGCCAGCAGCTCCATTTTGAAGCAGCTGCAGTCGAGTTATAAATGTTTCTCTCCAACATTTAAGGAGTTGCAGTAATCCACCCTGGATGTAATGAAGACATGAATGACTTTCTCTACTGCATTAATAGTTTAGTTAAAAGTCTTAACTGAAGAAAGCTGGCTTTAACATTCAATCTGTGAATCTAATTTAAGAGAGGAATCAAAGATAACACCAACACCAACCAGGATCTGAAGGAGTGGAAAATGTAACTGCCTGCTGATGAGTCCATAAAACTTCAGCTTTATTTTCATTGAGGTTGATGTTTTAACCTGAGCTAGAAAGCAAAGCAGGAAGAAAACATACAAACTAACAGTGGTATGCTGATGAAACCCAGACGTTATATAGTTCAATAGTTGTTCTAAATGTTGAGATTTTCTGTTGGATTTCTACAAATTAGTGAAATTTGTGGCATAAAAAATGATGTCACCATATTTGATCATACAGTTCACCTAAAACTAGCACAAGTGATGGTGAGTCCACTTTTAGACATGCACCAGACGCATCAGGTGAGCCATAGAAACATAATTATAAATGTAGGACAGTAGTCACGACTTCATATATCACTATACAGTGATCCAGTGAGAAAGTTTACCCACTGATAGACATTTTCACAGTACAAATAATGAAGTGTTTTTATGATATTATAGTAGATTTTATTATACTTAAACTGCATATAATGGTGTTTATTTTTATTGCACGTCTTATTACTGCTAAAATGAATTAGTAATCAATATTTCTAATTTATTAAGTTTTGATTGAATTACATATAAGACAAAAATAAGGGGTACCACCACTACTTTATTTTCTATATTATAATTTCTATGTGTCAGAAAGGAAGGAGATCCCAGCTCACCATCACAAAGGAGGCTGTATAAGAAGAATCATGTAAAATAAAGTTTAAACTGTCACCAGTGTAACAGAGTGAGTGCAATGTTTCATCTTTGGGATGATTTAGAGAAGCAGACATGAGCCGCTGGTCTTGGGTGTGGTGCAATGGAAAGTGAAGCCAACAGGATATGACTCAGATGAAGAAATATGTGTGTGTCGAGAGAGAGAGAGAGAGAGGTGGAGAGAAGGGAGCATGCCTGGACTGTCTGAATGGAGATATAAAAATGATGTACAAGAAGAATTAGCTGTTATTTCCTCTGGTTTCCTGTGAGTGAGGATTCATGGTTCACAGTGGGGAGCTTCAGTAAGAACTGTGAGAGGATTAACCCTATCCAAACCACTGTGGATTTTATGAATTACAATTTTTGGAAATTCTCTGCTCATTTCTGCCGTGCTGGAAGTTTGTGGACTTTGTACAAAGTTACAGCTTCTATATCTGGACTTCATTGGGTGTGGCCAAGAGGAATTCATGTCCAGGGCACAGGGCACAGGGCCCAGGGCATGTCCTCCCTCTTTATCAAAGCGTCCCAAGACTGTAGATAAGTTAGGAAATGATAAGTTTTAATTGATTAAAAGTCTTGATCTGTAATATTGATTGAGCTGGTTGCTTTACCCCTGCTGAAACACTTAAATAAAGTATTCTATCTGCATTTAAAGTCTGAATTTGTGGACATTCCCTTTTTAACTCCTAGTGAAACAGTAAAGATAAAAACTGGTGGTTTTAATGGTTCTTACAGGTGGTTGTAGCCCTTAAAATGAACAGATCCATGGGGCCTAGTTTCCTGGCCATTGAAGTAAGCAATGATCATGGAGCAGAGCTGCTGTTAACGGGTGTGGCTGCTGATTGCACCTAACTGTTAGGGTTGTCAGAGGTTGCATCATCAGAGGATAGCGAGATCAGCAGCTAGGCTAGTCTCCTCGCTACCGGCTTAGATTAGTTTCTGTAGCACCCACAGGATCAGAGACTCGGACCTCCTGTACAGGCTAACCTGGATCTGACAACTGTTGCTGCTTTCCTTCAAAGTTGGCTGGATATTGACTCAGAAATGTGCTGACTTTTCTTTTGCAGCTGTCTACTCGGCTCTTTTATGGAAGCCAGCCCATCAAGTACCATCCCACAGATTAGCACAGTCTGTATTAGGCTGTATACACATGCTCAGTTCAGTGAATGAACTCAGATCTTTGTAGAAAAGTATAAATGTTCAGCCACATTATCTGAATGTGACCAGACAGGGCTGCACTTTGATATGTCAGTTATATTTGTGTCAGTCAGGAAAAATGTTCATAAATAAATGTTCATTTAACTTTCTCTGTGTTTTCCTGTATTTATTATATACACACTTTTTGGAAAAATGTAAATCCTAAACCAGTGAGGAACCACATCAGGTGACTTCACTGACATCGATTTGCAACATAAAAATGAAACATTTAGAAAAAAAGTCTAAAAAACTCCTGTAATATTCTCCAATAACACTCTGGGGTGGAGATTTAGAATTTGCATGTATTTCACTGGGTGACCTAATGAGTGACACATCTATTCTATTCTATGAAGGCCTGATCTGGAACATAACCAGCAGGTGGCGCTCTGTGTGTGTGTCTGTGTGGGACTTTCAGTGGTAACACACACACACACATACTGAGTCACAATAAGTGTATGAATATATTTAGAGAGATGAAGAGTAAAAGAAGTTAGAGCCCACAGAAACCTGATTCTAACCTGAACCCAGACTCATGCTTACATACTGAGCACTTCATGAACAAGCTCCACACGATTCATCTCATCTTCTTATTGTCAGCGTCTTCTTTCACAGGCTCAGAATTTATTAGCTGCTCCTCGTACAAGCCTGAAGACTAGAGGTGAGAAAGCCCATCAGTCTGTGGCACCTACACTCTGTTTAGCTGAGTCTGTAGAGCTCTTCAAAAGGCAGCTGAAAACTTTTAACTGTTATATGTTATTGTGATTATTCCCAGTTTTTACTGATTTTGCTGTATATGTTTTTCTCCATAAATAAACTTTCTTGGTTACTAAAAAGAGCAGCTCTTTGAAACAGAGACCCTTGGGTCGGAGTGAGCGTCTGATCAAAACTACAAATCAGAGAGTGAATTACAGCCGTACACAGTCAGCCATGTTTTAGAACCTATCAAGTCTGATGCATCAGGAATGAAATTCAGCAAAGACTGCATCCATTTAGATCACAGCAACACCAGGAGGCCTCCTCACTGAATGTTTCACACTCAGCCAGCTTTGTAAAATGTCCTCTGGTGGGGCTTTATAACATGTAGGTGTTCAGACCTGCAAGGAGGAAAAGGTTAAAGAAGATCGAGAAGTCCCAAATGATCATATATATAAAACTGTTTGGCATCAGGAGCAGCTTGGCTGGAACTGAGCACATCAAACCCAGCTTCATCCCCTTCATGTGAGCTGCTCTGCAGGCTTCCAGGGTTTCCTGCTGTCAGTCTGAATGCTGTGTTCATCTCACTGAGCAACTTTCTCTTCACCACCAACAACACCAACAGCCACCCTCATGGACCTGAGGGAGTGTCAACAATGAACTGATTCAAAGGTCAAAGGTCGCTGTGGCCTGAGATTTCATCAGTAATTATGGTAAAGTTTGGTGCTTCACTAAAGATGTCAGAGATTTAGACACAGGAGGAGTGGAAGCAGAGTTTCTGGATCTACATAAGGCCTCTGACACAATCACTCAAGTCTTACAAAGCTTAAACGAGGTCAAGTCTCTTCTAACAGATGGTACCCTGTGTGTTTGGATCAGCAACATGTTGTCAGTATACTTTTATTAAAATATATATATATATATATATATATATATATATATATATTTCGGCTGTTTAGCCTTTGTTTAGACAGGACAGTAGAGAGAAAGACCAGTGAAGGCAGAGCAGATTCAAACCAGGCCTCTGCTCATGGGTCACCTGCTCAGCCTGGTGAGCTATAACAGCACCCATAGAGAGGTTTTAACAGGTCAGCAGTGTTGAGGTCATTATGTTACTGAATTACACACTGCAGAAAGTCAGTTATGACATCATCTCTCTGTATCATTGCAGGGTCTTTACCTTACAGAATGAAGCAGCTTGAGACGACTGTTGCTGAGAGTTGGTGCTAAATAAATATGACATATATAAATATAACATACTGGCATCCCCATCCTTCGAGGACACCGCTGGGGTCAGAATTCACACCACTCTGGGTTCTTTGCTATCAGCCAGTGTAACCTGGGTTCAGTTTGAGCTCCACTGTTGTTCTTTCCTGCAATAAAAATATATAAATGTTCACATCTCCACTCCTCAAAAGCTGTAACCTGGATACTGTTGAGGTTATAACCATGCTTCTTTTCTGCAGAGCTGCATGGATGACCCACCTGACACAGGTGAGACCCTGATCAGACCTCGGTGAGAGAAGCTCTGCCTCGTTTGACCTGTTACCATGGTTACATTCTGTCTCCCTGCTGCTTGTACTGCAGCACTTTAAAGTGTACGTTGGCTCCAGGTCGTTACCTGTTGTCATGTATACAGACCACAGCCCTCTGGTTTTCCTAACACATGTAAAACTCCAACAGAGGCTCACGAGGTGCTCGCTTGTTGTGCAGGACTTCAACTGAGAGATGCACCACGAGAAAGGAACAGATGATGTGATGGCAGATACACTTTGTCATCCATTCTTCCTGCTCCTAATCATCAGACATCTTTAGGAGAAGATGACTGGTCTTTTGGATGGGGGGTGTTACGGCCTTGGCTGTTTCACCCCAGTTTAGTCCTTTTTCCTGTGTACTTGTTTTTGGTAAGAGAGTTTGATTTTGTGCTTCTTGTGATCTCTGAGTGTCACTCCTGATTGGTTGGATTCTTGGGTCCTTTTAATAAACCCTGGTGCCAGCAGCATCATCCTGGTCCTGTCCTCAGCCTCCAAACCTCTGTGCTAATTCTGTGTTTCTTATGGAGAGACCTTAGTGCTGCCAGGCCTTGTGCCTGTTAGCTGGTTTGTGAATCGCACTTTTGTAAATAGTATAACTCACTCATTGTACGTATGACTGAAGCAGAAGAATGGTTCTTCCTCTCAGAGCATCAAACTCAGGTGAGTCCACTGCAGCTCCTCCTGAACTCATGGAGGTTTTTCCTCTGCAGTTCTCCCTCTGTCCACCAGGTGTCCTCAGTCTACCAGCAGTCCCAGCTCCTCTGAGTCACCTGACCCCTGACCCCCTGCTTCCTGTTTCCTTGTTACACCTGTTTCAGCCAGGGCTGTCAGATAGTCGTCATTCTCATCATTCTATGAAAATCATTTTTAACTGAAATGTGGTTGTTGAGCTCCAGCTATGTGTGTGTGTGTGTGTGTGTGTGTGTGTGTGTCTACCTGCTCACTGATGACATCATGAGGTCCCTGCTCTGTGATTGGCTGCTGTGTGTGAGATCTCACAGTGATTCAGAGTTTCAGAGTCACAGAGCTGCTGCTGATGAAGATGAAGGTGTGGGTGCTGCTCCTCGTCCTCTCCTCGGTCCTCTGCGTCTCTGCTGATGGTGAGTCTCTGATTCACTTTTAAAGCCATGTTTAAAACATAATTTAAAAACTATGTCCAATTTTTAAATAGTCACAACCAGGACTTAAAGCACGTCCAGTTGGAATTTCTAAATACACTTCATGGACAAAAGTATTGGGTGATTTTTATGACATCCCAGTCTAAATCAATCCTCCCTTTGTTGATTCATCCAGAAGAGCATCTGTGAGGTCAGACACTGATGGTGGACATTTGCAATCTCTGTTCAAATTCAGCCCAAAGGTGTTTAATGGGGTTAAGTTCAAGTTCTTCCACACCAAACTCATCCAGCCAGCCTTTACAGAGGTTACTCTGTGCACTGAGTCATGCTGGAACAATGTCTTGTTAAGCTGAAAAATTAAGGTTTCTCTTCACTGGAACCACGTGGCCATATGCTTTAGTGTAAGGACTGAATAACAAACCAGCCCTCTTTTCTCCTCAGTTCTGCACGAGAGCACTCGGATCATTGCCTGCTCCGATCACGATGGAGAGGATATGATAACACTGGGTGAAGAGGAGGCCTGGTATGCTGACTTCATCAACCACAGAGGAGTTGATTCTCTTCCTGACTTTGTAAGTCATCCAAGCTTTGAAGGACTTTATGATCACGCTGTGGGTCAACAGGAGCTCTGCAAATATAACCTGGAGAAGATACGTCGGGGTATGAAGGACATCCCCACAGAACTCGGTAATAACTAGTCAGCTGACACTTGTTCTCGGCTCTTTCAGTATAACCACACAGTGTTCATGAAGAGCAGAAAATGATTTGTGTTTCACAGACTTGAGCTAAATGAAACATGTTGCTGGGTTAAAGAGAACTCTAGTTTCCTCTAACAGCCTGTGGACTGATTTCTACATGATGGACAACTTTTGCATTAAAATCCAAAGGATGTGCCTCAAAGCCTCTTTTCTGCTTCCAGCATCAACAGTTACCAATACTAGCCAATGAATGAATGATTGACTGAATTAATTGCTTTTATTGTCTTTCAATTCAATTTGTAAATACATACAATGATATTAGGATGCTACTGTATGGTGCAACATAAAACACAGGATGATGATTAAGACGTACAATAATATCTAGAATAACTAAAGTTATAAAAAGCTGTATAACAATATAAAACTCTTTATGTACAACAGCAGGTTGGTGGGATGCCTTTAGTGTTTTTCTTGTTTAGCAGTCCTGTTTGTTGGTGAAGGCAAGATGGCAGCACACGAGTGCAGTGGCTGTGTGCGCTCTAGTTTGGAGTCTTGTTTGTAATGTTAGTTTAGATCAGGGGAAACTACGGTCAGCTTAAGCAGAACATTCAGGTCCAATGCTGAGCTGCTTTTCCTCTGACTAATGTTTAGCTGATGACACTGTGACTGCTGTCAGGAACAAATTACATCTATCTTACCTGGACAAGGTCAGCTACCCAGCCAGTGGCAAAGGTTCCCAGTTTTACCAAATATTACCTACAATTTCAAATAATCTCAAGAAAATTATTCAAGCAAATGTTCAAAGAACTCTTGAAGGATGTCCATCATTTAAAGTCAGGTTTATGTGAAGTTAAAAGTTTAACTAACAATAATGTTTTGACTGTAGCAGTCTAAGGGATGTTTAGAGAATACTGCTGAGGTGTGATGTTATATGATTACAGTGAAAAAATGAATAATGTCTCAATCCAGCATTTTTAAAACAGTTTCAGGATGTTACACTGAGATTTTTTTTCTTTGTCACTCTCACCATGAAAACAAAAGGTCAGCTTTGGGAGCAATCCTAATAGTATACCAATATTCAAAGGGTCTAAACTGTGTCAATTTAGGACTTAGGACAAACTTAATATTTATAATTTGATATGTTACCTCACAGCAAGAAGGTTCTGGGTTCAAACCTGGTTCGTTCCATGTGGAGTTTGTAAGTTCTCCCTGTGCATGCACAGGTTCTGTCCTTCCACAGTCCAAAGACAGATACTTTGATAAAGCTTAAACTAACTGAAACTACATTCTGGGAACATTTCAAAACCCTCCCACTAAAAGTGTTTTAAGAATCGTAGGACAGATGTTCTAAAACGGTGTTGCTTAACCAAATATTTTTGCCATGATTTTAAAGACCTGTGTTTTTATATTCAGTCCAGCCTGTTAAGTCTTACTGTGAGGTAACTGTATGTGTTTGTGCACAGATCCTCCTTCCAGCCTGATCATCTACACCGTACTAAATGTGGAGCTCGAAGTTCAGAACACTCTGATCTGTCATGTGACTGGTTTCTATCCTGCTCCTGTCAACATCTCCTGGACCAAGAATGGACAGAGTGTGACCGAAGGAATGAGCATCACTGTTCCCTTCCCCAACAAAGATGGATCTTTCAGACAGACGTCCAGACTGGACCTCATCCCACAGCAGGGAGACATCTACAGCTGTACAGTGGAACACGTGGCTCTGACCCAACAAATGACCAGGATCTATGGTGAGAAAATTCAATTCAGTTTTATTTACACTGTACCAATTCACAACATTTATCTCATTGTGCTTTATTCTAAGGTAAAGACCCTACAATATTAGAGAGAGAACCTTTATTAAAAAGGAAAGTTTTAAGCCTAATCTTAAAAGTAGAGAGGGTGTCTGTCTCCTGAATCCAAACTGGGAGCTGGTTCCACAGAAGAGGGGCCTGAAAGCTGAAGGCTCTGCCTCCCATTCTACTTTTAAATATCCTAGGAACCACAAGTAAGCCAGCAGACTGAGAGCGAAGTGCTCTATTGGGGTGATATGGTACTATGAGGTCTTTAAGATAAGATGGGACCTGAATGACCTTGTATGTGACGAGCCAATGTCCGATATCAATATCCAGAAGATGGACTACAAAATGTGCATCTTACTTCAACCCAGAGTGTTCTTACTGTGTCATAGTTAAAAAATATCACCACGACACAGTTCCACTAGAGATGATCCAGTGGAACTCCTTTCTTCCTCCTCCTTGTTTAGGATTTCTGTGGATGAAGTAAAATTCCCTCCATCCATGGCTGATCCCAGCTGACCCAAAGTAAACATTCATTCAGGATCATCCTGAAGGCTGCAATACAACAACAGACATTACTGAAGCAAACTGAACTACAGCGACAGCCAAACATTGTGGCAGTGGCACCATCAATTAGGATTTGTCCCACCATGCCACTACAATAGTCCAGCTTAGAAGTAATAAATGCATGAACTAGTTTTTCATGGATTCCTACGTTAGGTTAACTGGTGATTCTAAATTGGCCGTAGGTGTGAATGTGAGTGTGAATGATTGTCTGTCTCTCTGTGTTAGCCCTGCCACAGACTGGAGACCTGTCCAGAGTGTACCCCCCTTTCACTGAATCCAAATGAGAAGTTTCACGTCTCTCTCTGTGTTTCTGTCTGTAGACGTTGAGAGTGCTGAGCCCAGTGTTGGACCTGCAGTGTTCTGTGGAGTGGGTCTGACTGTCGGTCTGCTCGGTGTGGCAGCTGCAACCTTCTTCTTCATCAAAGGAAACGAATGCAGCTGATTGGCTGGAGCTGTGGTTTGAATAAATCTGGTTTAGTCTGTAATCTGATTACACAGAACCAGAAGGTGTACTTGTGATGCAGGCAGACACCATCCTCTGACAAACTGCTGCTCTTTAATGAATTTACAGATGTTTTTATGTGTTTTTGTAATTTGTAATTAAGCTTACAAATGTCACCAGAGCACAGTTTGAAAAAGAATATTTCCTTCGACCTTGGCGGTAGACGCAATCGTAATGATGCTACTTAATATGCAGAAACAAGAACTGTGTTACACAGTGTACTGACACTTGATTGTCATAAGAAATGAGCACTCGTTCACCTTTTTGGATTTTGCTTCTCAGGGATGTTTCAGATGTGAAAAAGAGTTTTGTTGTTGAATGTGGATCTCTTCATTAATGTGGTCTTCACTGCCTACAGTGTGTTAATGTGGATCTTCTTCAGAAGTCACTTAAGATTTATTTGAATTCATTATTTGCATCTCATTTCCTTTTCCTGTCCCAGAAAGCTGAATCTGTTCATCTGGACGTAGCGTTTTCAGTGGGAGAAACGTTACGTCACCTCTGGTGACTTCTTCAGTCTCAGCTGACTGCAGGTTCATTTGCATAATGACCGAAACCAGCACCACTGACTAACAATGGGCCATGAGGTCAGTTTCATGATCATTAGTATCCAAATTGTCATGACCATTGATCAATGGCCATAAGTACCATTCACAGAGATTGGGGAATGGCTGCAATCACAGCATTGTAAGATGGTGACAGATGTACCCTTAGGCCCCCTCCTCGGTTCAGAGATGGTCTTTCCCTTTTCACGTAAATGGCCTCCTTGACTCCCCGTTCAAACCAGCGTTCCTCCCTGTCCAGGATGTGTACGTCCTCATCACTGAAAGAGTGGCCACTGGCCTGTAGGTGTGAATAGACTGCGGAGTCCTGGCCTGACGAGGTAGCTCTTCTGTGTTGTACCATCCTCTTAGCCAAAGGTTGTTTGGTTT
>VUQS01070436.1:0-10272 GCA_015108495.1 Heterochromis multidens
ACTGGGACGTGGCGTCTTTGGTACAGGAATGAGGCATGACGTCTTCCACAGCACTGGGACCCTCTGCAGCCTCAGACTCATCCTGAAGAGTTTATGAAAGACTCCACAATGCTGGGGGGCACAGGCCATGAGGACACAGGGACTCACTCCGTCTGGTGCTGCAGACTTGCCTGAGTGAAGTCTTCTCATTTGTCTCTGAACCTGGTCGTAAGTGAAACTGACAGGTGGGAGAGGGGTGTCAGATCTTTCACAGGAGGCTATGGTGCAAGGAAGAGAGAGAGGGAGAGAGAGTGGCATGGCTGTGAATTGCAGGCTGACTGCAGATAAGTCAGTAGGGGGATGAGCATTAACTGCAGAGTCGAATCTGTTGAAGAACAAATTTAACTCATTGGCTCTGTCCTCACCGCTCTCATCTCCTCTGCTGTTGGATGGCCTGAATCCAGTGATGGTCTTCATGCCGCTCCAGACCTCTATCATGCTGTTCTGTTGGAGTTTCCATTCCAGTTTTCTCCTATAATTGTCCTTAGCCTCTCTGATCTTGCCCCTCAATAATCCCTGAACCATTCTAACCTCCTCTCTATTGCGCACTCTGAAGGCCCTCTTCTTGTCGTTGAGGAGGACTTTGATGTCCTTAGTTACCCATGGCTTGTTATTTGGGTAACAATGGACAGTCTGAGCTGGGACAATAGAGTTGGTGCAGAAGGTTATGTAATCAGTGATGCCCTCAGTAAGCCCATTGATGTCCTCACCGTGGAGCTCACAAAGTGCCTACCAGTCTGTCACCTCAAAACAGCCCTGTAGTTCCACCAAGGCGTCCTCCGACCACCTCCTAATAATCCTTGTGGTCACAGGCTCCCTCTTCACAATAGGCACATAGCAGGGGGTGAGGTGAATCAGGTTATGATCTGACCTACTCAGTGGGGGGAGGAATTGTATGAATCCTAAACAGCCACTAAGATGATGGGTAAATTCCCTGGGCAAATAATATGGCCTGAGTCCAACAGCGCACAGTTCAGTGTCCGGGCAACAAATCCGCTCTTTGATTGAGATGTGAGCAGGGTTACGCCACCGGATGTTAACAAGAATGGCAAGCCCCCCTCCTTTCTGCTTACCGCTCGTGGAGCTGTCCCTGTTGGCCTGAACAGTGTGGAAGCCTTCAACAGATATGTTGTCATCGGGAATATCCTGGTTCAGCCATAATTCAGTGAAGCACATCAGGCAACACTCCCGGTACTCCCTCTGACTCCAGGCTAGCACTGTTAGCTTGTCCAACTTATTTATTAGTGACCTAGCGTTCCCCATTATAATAGACGGGAGACACGGCTTATACCTCTTCCTCTCTTTAAGCCTCCGCTGTCTCACCATCTCCCTCTTTCTCCTCTTCTGTCCCCCACCTCCGTATCCACGGTGTGTTTTCCTCCAGATTTCAGCCGGTATGTCTGGCCGACAAGCCGGCTGGCCTCAGGTCGATCAGCTGATCCCTGGAATCCCTACTATAATGAAACAAGGGTTTGGTAAGTACAGAATAGAACAAAACCAATCAAGCATAGCATTCCACCACTAAAACTAATTCTTCTGTTCAGGAATGCAAGTAAACTGTAATTTGGCATCTTAATCAAAAAATAATAATGTGCTTTACTATTTTTTCTGCTTTTTTGTAAAACTGTAAATTTAAAAATTCGTGGATAACAACAATAATTATATTTTAACATTAACAATATCATTTTGATTAAAGAGCTTCCGCATACTGGTGGATTAACCATAAAAGAAACATAAGAAATTATTTTGGAAATTACCAATACTGTTAATTTAGGGCAGCTGTAGCTTAAACCTTACATTGGATGATGGTCTAATAAATTTATTAAGCACTGTATCTACTTGGCATGGAGACATCTATCACATGTTGGGTTCATATTGTCATAGATTTTTGAGAGCCTAAGCTTTGTGAGGTGGAAGTGGTGTACAATTTTGCACTGTATCAGTCCATGTTTTGCACACATAGATGATTTGTGTACATCAAGGGCACCGTTCCATAGTTCCTCAGAAATTTCTTGTCCCAGATCCATCCAATCACAGAGAAATGTAGTAACAGTTATAAAAGTGCAAAAATGTCTGTCTTAGTTTGCTGAGGAAAAGCAGGAAACAAACGGGACAAGCAGGAGTGCAGAAGTGGATATATGAACTCACTACACACACTAGGGCAGTTGACTGTGAATGCACAATATCCTCAAAACCTTTCTATTACATTTGTTTTGCAATTTTTTAGTAGGGTCATACTTTAAAATAGCTGCACAAGTTGATGAATGACCTCTTTTTAGTTTGAAAGAGACATGAGGGGTACTTCCAAAAGTCTGACCTGTATCGACCCATCCAATCTGTGTCCTCCTCAAGCATGCTGGTTACCACAATTTCTGCAGATGCACTAAACTACTCTGAACCAAATAATTAAATTGAGTTCACACTGCAATAACCTATCAAAGTGTATCGGTAGAATTCAGCTGAGGGGCACAGTGCCTTTATTGGGCGGGACTGGACCCCTGAGTCCAGTCCTTGAGGCATTTAACAGATAAACTGGAGGAAGAGATAAAAATAGAACCCTGTTGAGTTACTCAGTAGCTGTTTTTCTTGGTACTGTGTTGTTATGCTTGATTTGGAATTTAACTTCCTGAAGAGTACATTAATCCTTTATTACTCTATGATATAATCTTATTAGTCTTATATGTTTATAAGTTAGTGCTAAAGCATTCCAATATTTGCTCTTTAGAAATCACTGAATTAAACCTTGTACCCATGCATAGGGTTAACCTCTATAAAAGCTGTGTCAATATGTCTCTATATACCAGTGGCAGATTGAACCTTCAAAGGTGTGTTTTTTTTTCTCTTTTCTTTTTTCTTTGTTTTGTTTTGTTTAACTTTAATCCACCAGGAGGAGAAATAATTAGTTCCTCTGGTCTGTGGAGCAAATGGTTGTGGCTTGTGCGGTAAAAACCCTGCATGCTTCAAACAAACAATATTCTCATTTGCATTTACTGAGACTGAAGTGTATGTACACCTTTTTTATGTTTTTATTAGTTTTTTTTTTTTTGCTGAATGCTGGCTAGTATTCATATAAAAACGTGACTCTGCTGTTGACTCATGTTTGACTTAATCCAGATATGTTGATGAAACATCTATCCATCCATTTTCTTCCACCTATGCAATTCAGGGTCGTGGGGGGGTGTCATGATCCTGGGTCTTTTAACCCAGTGTTTTGAGTTGTTATGCCTTATCCTAAGTTTAGAGTATCTTTAGTTTTGTATCCTCGGGTTTTGTGTTCTGTGGTTTTCTTAGTTTGGTTCCCCATCCTCGTATGTTAGTCTTTCCTCTGCGTTTTCCTTCCCATTCACGTCCCAGTGTCTCTGTTCTGTGTTCTGTCTCCCCAGTCTGTTGTCTCTGTTTGTTTACCTTTTGCATTAGTGTCAAGTCTGCGTTTCTGTCCCAGGTTCTGTTACTTCCTGTTTTATTTTGGTAACCTGTGTCTGTTATGTTGTGTATGTTATGTTCAGTTTTGCTTCACTGGTCTCGTTACCCCTGATTTGTTCCTGCTGTGTTTCCCATCCTCTCGTTACCCTGTGTTTTTATTTATTGTCTTAGTCTGCCCTTGTTCCTCATCGCAATCTCCCTCATCCCACAGAATTAAAAAGCTGGGCAACACACACTACAAGAATCACTAAATAATTTGCACTGCCTTTCCTGTTTTAAAATTAAAGAGGATCTAGTATGCTGTTTTTTTATTTTCTGTAATCTATAAACCATTCCAGTGGTGAATTCTCACTTTGAACATGACCAAAGTTTCAAATATCAATATGTGCAAGTAAACCCCATGGGCCAATAGCTCAGGCTTCAGACATTTATTCAGCTCTTTGCTCTGTATGATGTCAATGAGTGGAGATGTCAGTGTCAGTGAAGATGCTGATAATTCACAGTCCAAAACAAACACAGGGCAGGAGGAGGGAAACACAGGGTAGGGAGCTACATAGCCATGAGGGGCGACATGACAAAGGGCAAGGGGAGAACTGAGGCTATAAATACACACAAGATAACAAGAGGCGAGGTAACACCTGGAAGGACAACTGGAACTAATCGAGAAAATGAGACAAAAGAAGTAAAACACGAGACACAGAGAAAAACCCTTACCAAAATAAACCAGGAAGTAACTAAAAAATACAGAGCTAGACACACACTTACACACAGCAACTTTACACTAAGGGAAACACTGGAGAGGACTGGGAATTAAAACAAGAAACTCTAAATCTAAAAGCAAAAATAATTAACAGAAAAGTTCTAAATAATCCCCCAAACCCAAAAACTAATAAACAAAACCACTGAAGTACACAACCTAGGGACCATGATAGGAAATATCCCAAATATAATTTCTCAGTCACAGTACTCACACAAAGGGGGAAGGGAGCGAAAACAGCCTGTTGCAGGCAGAGGAAGAACTGAGGGGCTGCACCAAGGCCTAATATAAAATAAATAAGGATTATTTGGAACTGTAAATCATGCAATAGCATTAGCTATTAGCTATTCTGTTAGCATTAGCTTCACTTTAAATGCAATTTTTAATGCAGTTTTGATATTAAAACATCTGATTGTTTTGACAGTTTTACACTTCACCTTGTTTCTATGTATTCGCTCAAGTATGTGATTACCTGCAGTTTACTGGAGTTATTGGCAGCTGAATAATGAAATTCAAGAAACATAGTTTGAGATGCCCATTTTCAGCACATCTATACATTTTTCTTCTAGAAAAATAGCAACTGGACGTAGCTTGTCTCATTTGAAGGTACTTTCCACCCTTTGCAAGGTACATTCAACACTGAAGTAAATGGTAAATGGACTGATTCTTATATAGTGCTTTTCTACTCTCCCGGAGCACTCAAAGCACTTTATGCAACATGCCTCATTTACCCATTCATAAGCACTTTTTCTATGCTTAAGCACTTTCTATCTAACATTCACACACATTCATACTCCGATGGATGCATCAGAGAGCAACTTGGGGTTAGTATCTTGCCCAAGGATATTTGGCATGCAGACTGGAGCAGCCAGGGATCAAACCATAACCTTCCAATTAGTAGATGACCTGCTCTACTTCCTGAACTACAGCCACCCCAGAAGTAACGTCTGAATGTATGTTACTTCTGGGGTGAATCTGGAGTA
This sequence comes from Heterochromis multidens, assembly GCA_015108495.1. Taxonomy (NCBI): domain Eukaryota; kingdom Metazoa; phylum Chordata; class Actinopteri; order Cichliformes; family Cichlidae; genus Heterochromis; species Heterochromis multidens. Next base: position 5,203 of record VUQS01070436.1, read on the forward strand.
ACGCCAAGAAGGCCAAAGAGAATTTAAAGTTGAGAGGAGAACAAAAAAAACCAACACAAAAACAAACAGGCAGTTTCAGTGCCGCCTGTGTTAGTTGTTGTGTTGCCATAAATACAGGGTCCCATATGTGTTTATGTATTTATGTGATTTTAAACACTACTAGTTTGGCTGTCTGAGCCTGACAGCTGCTGCAGGAACACAGTTCTGGCTGCTTTTCCCCACACTAAGGAAAAGAGGCATCCAATAATTGTGTGTTCTCTCGTTTCTGCGGTTTGGTTTAATTTCCTTTTTGCATGTGGTTTGATAGGAGGAAATCTACTGAAGACCTAAGTATTAACTTTATAAAGATTGTGATTGAAATAGCGAATGTGGACAAACCTAAACACACATAAGAATTTGCAGAAAAAAAAATCTAACAAAATAGCATCTGCTTAACCTGACCTATATTCATCAGTGTCTAGTGATGGAAGACAGGAACAACTGAAATGAAATAAAGAAAGGCCAAGAAACAAAACAGTACCACATAAAATGCAGACATCAACACCTTTATTCTTAATATTGCAACTTTAAAGGATTTCTTCACCATGTAGTGTGTGGTTTTGCTGGAACATCAAGTAAAAAGGATTTTTAATCCTCTTAGAACAACATGGTGTTTAGCTAGTAGGAAAGTTAACCAATTATTCATCCAAATTCCACATAAATCAGTTGTTAAATCACTACTGAAAATGGATTATTTTAGTCAGGTGAGAAGGGAAAAAGGTGGTAGTGATGGAGAGATGGCAGACACTTGCTGCTGGATTCTCTACTCAGTGGGTTTGCTTTTTAAAATTTAACTAGGAAATGTCAAGTGGAACATTGACACCTGGGTGTGTTTGCATGCATGCACATGAATGCATGCAGGTGTGCATGGGTTCACCATGAATAATACAATGACTTCTTTATCCAACTGAGTTCTTTATTAGGTTAAGACGCATCACAGAGCTCAGCTCAGAATGGCCTCACCAAACAGCTAGCCAGAGAGAGAGGAGAACTCACACAAAGGTTCACAGAGAAAGTTTGGAGTTTAACGTGTGTGCATGTGTTAATACTTTGTCCCTGTGGTCATCACATACACTCTTCTGCTTATACAGCTGATAAAAGCATTAAACCAAAATCTGCCTAGAGACTAGGTTAACAAGACTTTTGATTTCAAATGGTCCAATATACAGTGCTCAACAAATTTATTAGACCACCTGTATACAGTGCCACCTGTCATAAAAAAAAGAAAACACAAATATTTTCGAAAATTGCCAAAAACTTTTTTAAAATTCAAAATCACTAAATTAACTGAACTGAATTCATGTTTTTATATCCACATTTGAGTGAGCACCCTGGACTTTTCTGAGAAGTCAGAAATTAATCAAGCATAACATTCAACCACTAAAACAAATTATTCTGTTCAGGAATGCATCTTAATCAAAAACTAATAATATGCATTACCATTTTTTCTGCTTTTTGTAGAATAGTAAATTTGAAAATTCATGGATAACAACAATAATTATATTTTATCATTAAAAATATCATTTTGATTAATGAGCTTGCACATACTGGTGGATTAACCATTAAAGAGACACAAGAAATGATTTTGGTAATTACCAATACTGTTAATTTAGGGCAGCTGTGGCATAAACCTTGCATTGGTTGGTAGTCTAATAAATTTGTAAAGCACTGTATTAAGGGGAGAGTTTCTTTAAGTCAGTTTTCAAAAGAATGTCTTTAGCAGAGAGCCAAACAGACTGACCTGAACAGAAATCTAGGCAGGAATGTGTCGTCAGTCAGCTAGCCATTTATTGTGATCAGCTGTTCTTAACAAAGTGGCCTTGGTGTCTCTCCAAATCTTTTGCCAGTGCCTCATGTGATGTTGGATCGAGGGAACGGTAATTCCCTCTTTACGGCAGGAAATAACAGAGGTTGGTAGCACAAAGTGAGCTGCTTTAGAAAACCTGTCTACTATGGTAAGTATAACAGTATTACAATTAGAAGGTCAGGTAGTGCTCGGCAGATGGTGGACTCAGTTTCCTCATGTAAGGGATCCAAATATACAGGTTGGTGGTAGGATTGGCTCAGGCTTCTGTGGGTGGGGTGAGAATTGTCTAGAGAAACCATCAGGTTTTTAGTCACGATAGTCAGGCGGTATCATGACTTAGCATGACTCAGCTTAGGCTGGGGCTCTATTGCCTCTTTGTGACTGTGTGGCAAGGCTGACTACAAACATACTGAATGACAAAATGGACTCCAGCCTGTGAGTTTTCCTTTGGCCCAGTCTATGTCTGATTGGGTTTTGGTAGCCATGGGTGACTAAGAACTATGGGTGTACCAGGTGCTTCAAACATAAAAACTAAATGTCCTCATGATGATTGCCAAATATATTGAGAAACACAGGTTTGGTTTGGTTTGGTGAGTGACTTGTGCTATGTGCTTTTGCGATATAGGACTTAATACTCATGCCCACATGCACATGATCGAGAGAGGAGAGATAAAGTAAGTAGAGGAGAACAGAAAGAAGACAGGCCAGAAACTGAGTGGACAGGGGGACCATAACAGTTCCACTAATAATAGACAGCACAACATCAGTTAAATCTTTAACTAGTAGAAAATAATCAGAGGTGGCACAAGTACAGACATTGTTTACTTAAGTAGAAGTACAGATAGTTGTGTTAAAAATAAAAGTTGAAGTACTGAATCAACTTCTTTACTCAAGTAAAAGTGAAAAAGTACAGGCTCTGAAATGTACTCAGAATAAGAAAGTAAAAGTAGCTCTTTGGAGACCCTGATGAAAAATGTTTAGTTGATACGTGTAGGTCGGTTTTCTTCTTGTTGTATTGCTCCAACTATTATATATTTTTATTAAATGTTAAATCAGTGACTCTGCCTCCACACCTAAACAGAAAAAGTAGTATAATCAGGGGTGAAACTGTGATTCGGCAGGTGGACGAACCCTAAGATTAGTTGGAGTGGCTCTGTGTGGGAAAAGAATCAACTTTCTATTGTAAGCTCAGTAGATGTTTTTGTGTATGGGCTCTGATCAGCTGACCTGTGCTGCTGCTGTTCCTCTTATGTTCTTCTTCACGAGCTATCCTAGCTGATTTCTGTCCCCTACACTGGCAGTATACGGTTTATGCTGTCCTTATACTAGAGAGTATAAAGTTGATATAACGATGGAATTCAGTGAATGAATCTAAGCATCATCAGCTTAAATTCAAATTCATCTCTGATACCCTTGATGTAACCTAACACTGACCATGAACACCACAGCTGCTGTGCACCAGTCCAACATAGTGCATTACTCTAAATTAACCACAATATGACAAGTTAAACTGTTTATCCAGCACTAAACTGCCAAGTATTTTCATGCAACCTGTTAATAATACAAAATTAGTACACCTCAGTTCATTTTGAATATGAAAATACATAATTTATCAAAACACATCATATACAGATCCAATATCTGATTAAAAAATGATGACATTACATGTTAGCTTTAAATTTCCACTTTATCAAATGTCACTGAGCAGTTCTTACCTTTAAATATAATCTCTCCTCTTCCGTTATTGTCCTGTCTGATATATAAATGATATGGTTTTGCCGCTTTCATTCCTTTGTATGCGATAAGCCCCGGTGATGGAGGATACACCACAAAGACTGGCTTTTGTGCGTTATTTTTCCCTCCATTTAGGCTCAAATCAGTTTTATCGTTGAAGGCACGCAGTGATGTGAAATAACAACTCCCCTTAAACGTCTTAAAATGTAAGGCATAAAAAGTACAGATATTTTTGTAAAAATGTAGGGAGTAAAAGTAAAAAGTTGTTAAAAAAATAAATACTCAAGTACAGATACCTGAAAATTCTACTTACAGTACTGTGAAAAAGTATTTACCATCTTCATGATTTATTAGTTTGTTGCAGATTTCTCACACTTTAATTTATCAGATCATCCAACAAACCAATCCAACAAAGTTTTTTTTTTTAACCTGAGTAAATACAAAATTCAGTTTCTAAATAATGATTACTTTTATTACAGGAAATAAAAAGCTATCCAATCCTACATGGCCCTGTGTGAAAAAGTGATTGCCCCCCTTCAACTGCCAGGCCAGTTCAATCAAGAAATCATTTAAATAGGACCTGTCTGACAAAGTGAAGTAGGCCAAACTATTTCAAAAAGTCACGCCACAATTTAGAGAAAAAGCTGATGACATTGACATCTATCAGTCTCAAAAATGTTACAAAGCCATTTCTAAGGCTTTGGGACTCCAACGAACCACAGTGAGAGCCATTATCCACAAATGGAGAAAACTTGGAACAGTGGTGAACCTTCCCAGGAGAGGCCAGGATACCAAAATTACTCCAAGACCAAATGAATCAATGAATCAATCAATGAACCCAGATGTCTAAATTTCAAGCCTCACTTGCATCAGGTAAGGTCAGTGTTCATGATCCAACAATAAGAAAAAGACTGGGTAAAAATGGCATCCATGGGAGAGTTTCACCTTGTCACTCCTGACCAAAAAGAACACAGAGGCTCGTCTCACATTTGCCAAAAAACATCCTGATGATCCCCAAGACTTTTGGAAAAATATCTAACTTCTTGAAAGGTTTGTGTCCTATTACATCTGGCATAAAATTAACACTTTCATAAAAAGATCATACCAACAGTCAAACTTGGTGGTGGTAGTGTAATGCCTGGGGCTGCTTTGCCGCTTCGGGACCTGAACGGCTTGCCATAATTGATGGAACCACTTTTTCATGTAGGGCCAGGCAAGTTTGGATAGCTTTTTTCCCTTAATAAATGAAATCATCATTTAAAAACTGCATTTTGAATGTCCTTGGATTATCTGTGATAACTCTTTAATATTAAAATTTGTTTGATGATCTGAAACACTTAAGTGTGACAAATATGCAAAAAACTAAGAAATCAGGAAGAAGGCAAATACTTTTTCACACCACTGTAAATCCTCTTACTGCTCTGCAGATGGTCAGCCAGCTCCTCCTGCTTCATTCTCCTTAGAAAATTCAGTGTGATCTTCACAAATGC
>VUQS01070452.1:0-10310 GCA_015108495.1 Heterochromis multidens
AGGGCTAACAGGTCTACTGAGGACGCTGTTGCTGCTGCTCTCCATGCTACCCTGTCCCACCTGGAGCACCAGGGGAGCTACGCACACCTCCTCTTTATCTCGACTTTAGCTCTGCCTTTAACACCATCCTCCCTCACAGATTGGTGAGCAAGCTGTTAACCCTAGGACTCCCATATTCCACCTGTCTATGGATTAAGGACTTTCTGACAGACCACACACGAAGGGTAGGGTGGACCCCCACATCTCCTCGGCCATCAGCATCAGCACTGGCTCTCCCCAGGGCTGTGTGCTGAGCCCCCTGCTCTTCACACTGTACACATACAACTGTGCCCCCGCTCACCACGGCAGCACCATCGTCAAATTTGCAGACGACACCACTGTGGTGGGGCTCATCTCTGGGGGGGATGAGTCTGCCTACAGGGACGAAGTGGAGCGGCTGACAGCATGGTGCACGGACAACAACCTGCTCCTGAACACAACTAAGACCAAGGAGATTGTTGTGGATTTCAGGAAAAAGAAACGGACATTAAACCACTTCACATCAGTGGGGACTGTGTGGAGATAGTGTCAGACTTCCGCTTCCTGGGACTTCACATCACGGAGGACCTGTCCTGGGGTGTGAACACAGCAGAGCTGGCAAAGAAGGCCCAGCAGAGATTTTATTTCCTGAGAGTTCTCAGGAAAAATAACATCCCTCAAAAGCTGCTGGTGTCCTTCTATCGCTGTTCTATCGAGCACATCCTGTACTACTGCCTCTGTGTGGTTTTCCATCGGCTGTTCTTTACCCTCTCTGGACGAACTGCACAGCTCTCGCTGTCTCAGGAAAGCAGGAAATATCGTAAAAGACTATCACACCCCGCTCATAATCTGTTCCAACTGCTGCCATCAGGCAAAAGATACAGGAGCATCAAAACAAATACAAATAGACTGAATAGCAGTTTCTACCCTGTAGCTGTTAGGGCACTGAATAACACCTAATCACCTCCAATTCACCCTGACAAGTACAGTGCAATAGATGACATTCTGTGCAATAGTGTTTTTATGTGCAGTAAGGTTTTATTTATTACATTGAATGACTGTGTTCTACCTCTCTTTTTATATATTATTTTTTTGTAATTATATTTATACTTTTCTTTTGACACCGTAGGGACTGCACTTAATTTCGTTGTACCTGTTACAATGACAATAAAGAGATTCTGATTCTGATTCTGTACAGAGCAGCAGGGGAACCGTAGCTGAACTGAACAGTGGGTCCAAATGCGAGTAGAACTAATCTGAGAAAATAAAGAGTGAAATCCAGAGCAGAACAGCCAAATCCAAGAGTTTCAGATCTGAGCAGGAGAGTTGAGGAGGTGAAGCTGCAGACTGAAGGCCCTTTCACATAGGAAGCAGCATACGCTGCGCTTACTGCTAGGTGGAGCGCATGGCCCAAAATTTGTTTTGCGCTGGCTGCTGCACTCTGGCCATACGTCATTTTTTTGCACCCGCTCTACGTGTACTAGATGTGCCGCCTCCCTGTCATGTGAAAACATGAATTGCTCATCTATAAAGAATAAAGCTTTGGCACTATCCCTACAGGTGAAGAGAAGAAGGCGGATGGCAAAAAAGAGGTTGTGGGTGCACGAGACACTCAGTTCCATATATGTTAATAGATAATTCAATAAGGAAAGATCACTTCGAAGAATTGAACATGATTTATTGAGACAGAGAAATTAATTAATGTGTGACTCCGATGACCCATCATGGCAGAACGGAATCCCAGTGGTGATAGGATTTAGGACAGGACCCCCCAGAGTCTAGATGCTGGTGGTGGTGGAGATGAAGATTGAGGCTTGGATGGAGCTCTGACTGAGGTGTCTGAGAGGAGGAGATGGGGAGGAGGTGGGTTGCACGAATGTGAGTCTGAAAGGGAGAATGACAGAGAGCACAGATTTAAACCACGCAGAGTGGAGGCTGATTGGTTCAAAGAAGGCGGGCAAGAAGGTTATTGGACTAGATTAACGATGTCAGTATTGAGATTGACAGCATGGGAAAGAGGTACTGATGTAAAGAACAGACAGGTGGCCTAATGCCCAGAAAGCCGGCAGATGAGTGATATAGATTTTCCTTATTGAACTTACGCATAAGCTTCATTAGATAATATATTTCCACAACACTGCTCTCTTCCCGAGGTCCCTATATGCAAGTAAACATGTGTCATAAAGTTCTTTGAACTCGAATATGGACAGAATAAACTCTTCTTCCATGTTTTCGTTCATTGTGTGGTTTAACAGCTGCAGGCTTCATTTCTTTTGGTCGCACAAAGGTACGTCACACCGCGCAGTTGAACTTTGACCACAGCATGTGCGAGTACTCTTCGCCGGCACGCTTGGACTGCACTTGGATCAGCACAGCGGGAAACTGTTTTTGCGCGAGGCAAGCAATAGACAACAATGGGTTTCAGAGTGCAGCGCGTGTCGTGTCCTATGTGAAAAGGCCTTGAGGTGGAACAGTGTGGACGGTGGATAAGAGGCTGCAGGTTTGGTGATCGGAGGCAGATATGGACGAGGTGATAAATTTTGACTGTTCTACTTTTAAAATAATTATTTGAAATGTGTTTCTTATATTTTTGTAGCCAGCTGTGCGGCCAATTTTAAAATGTAGACAAGCAGCTGTTCACTCTGTTTCACAGTGAGCACTCTGTTTTTGTACCATCTTTATTTTAGCGCAACTAATACCACGTTATTCAAAATTCATTTTTAACTTTTCATAATGATCTTCTTCTGTAATAATTACATTTTTAGATGTGTTCGCTTGTGTTATTTGTTGTACGCTAACCCCTAAAAATTCATCTTAAAAACTTTTTTGTCAAAGCTTACTTAAAATTAGAAAAATTAGATGAAAATTAACAACTTAACTTCATCAAGAAATTATGTCTTTCCCATTACTGCTGTTGTTGCAGGAGAGGTCAAAAATACCCCTCCTGGTGGTTCTGGGGAGTTTGGAATCCTGGCGGTTCTAGTGTTAAGTCTCTGAAAGGCTTGGTCAGTTTCGGAGATCCAAGGGAATGACCTGGAAGTAGAAGTGAGGCTGGTTAGAGACAATACAACTTGATTAGAATTTCGAATAAATAGAAATTGGCAAAGCCTAGGATGCAGGGGCATTTGTAAGGCTGAAGGGCATAACCTGGTATTCGAAGTGGCTGAGGGGGGTGTTAAAGGCTGTCTTCCATTTGTCACCTTCTCTTATATGGATGAGGTGGTAAGCATTTTGGAGCTCTAACTTAATGAAAATGGTGGAATGGTGTAGCAGCTCAGAGGTTGTGGCTCTTAATATTATGCAAGGTGGCTCTGCTAAGGTAGAGTCCCACCCACCAATATCCCCACGGCTACTGGCAGGCGTTGGCTTTTGACTGAACTGGACAGGATGCTACAAAATGCCCTGACATGCTACAATAAATATGCAGCTTGGCCTCAATCCTCGTCTACCATTACCCAGGCGTTAATTTGGTTCGCCTAAGCGGCACAGGCTGTGCCAGATGATCTGAACAGATCGACCAGATAACATATCTTAGCATAATCATTGCAACAAGAAACCTCTGCAGGGGCCAGACTCACTCCCAAACAGCTCTAAAGTGTGGCGAGTGGGGGGAACAGGGTCATGGGCAGAGGGAGACAGCTGGTTATCTGGTGTGGGTATAGGAGTTATGACTGGGGCCAGGGACTTAGGAGCTGGGGCAGGAGTTTAGTGTGTATGGCCTGAAGAGTGTTATCCATTTGTTCTATGTGCTGATTAGCTGTTCTTAACTGTTGTACTAGAGCACTCAGAACCTGTTCAAGCTTGCCTAGAATGGCACCCTCGTGGGAAATTGTGATGCAGAGAGTTGCAAAGTCTGCTGGTTCCAGTGGTTGGCCACCATTTGGTAGACTCAAAAAGCAGACTTACACAATGAATCTCACAATAAGAATGAGTGTCTGACAACCTTACTTGTGGTCTGGGAAGGTGTTTTCAGGAGGAGGTTTGTCAGAGGGCTGGCTGGAGTTCGAGGTTGCTTGTGCTGGTGAGGTGGAGAGTGGGCAGGCAGGTAATTATCCATGGAGTGCTGATTGCTGAGGAGTGAGTGGGTGAGAGGCAGATCTGGTTTGGCTGAGTGTTCCTTGGCAGGTAAGTTTTGCAGTTGAGGAGCTAAATCCTTAAGCACTGTACTGAGAGAGAAACGAGAGTCAGGAATTACTTTTGGGTTTGAATGCAGTGCAAGAAACAACCACCATAGAGGTAGGGACAACTTGGCAGAGAACCACAGTCACAGCCAAGCCTAAATACACAGCCCTCGGTTGAATGGATGACTCCCCAGGTGTGCAAGGCAATCCCAAGAACAGCGGCGCTACCCAAAAGCAGAGACGAAGTGCAACCTTCGAGAAACACCCCAGCCAGCCCGCACCTGGATAGTAAGGGATGACATCCAGCAATGACACAATTGATTCTTTATGAAAGATAAAATAATTTCAGATACCACGAGGAGTAGTGGAATATTTTAAATTATAAAGGTAAAGCTTGTATCTTTCCATTTAGTTGTTTTTTTTTTGTTTGTTTGACATGCAATTTATTATTATTTTAATTTAATTTTAATTCTGAGCATTTTGTGGCTTATGGTCTAAATGATGTAAATAATGACCAAAAGGCAATAATAATGATAATAATAATAGTTATTATTATTATTACTATTAGTAGTAGTAGTATTCATTTAAAAGATGTGTGTATTTCTTAAGACAGCCAGGCCTTCATTCATACCTGAATTTGTGCATACTTTGTAAAGTACTAACAAATTCAGGTATGAAAATGATGATAAATCACTGAATTGTGGGTGAAATGTTCCTACGCACGATTTATGCACAGTTAGTAAATGAGGGCCATTGTGAGCATGCTGGGTTTAACATGTATTTTTGTGCATGGTGCTGTGCAAACAGATGTTATATAGTTTCTGTGTGCCCACAAGAGCTTACACAACATACATATCATCATCTGCACTTTTATGTATAGAGTAAACAGGATAATGTGCGCATTCACTCAGTGCAGCTGTTTTATGCACCTTTACAGTTGGAGCTCTGGTTAATGTAGTTGTTGCACTAAACTGCATCTTATTGTTTGTAACTTTTCCCTTTTTGCCGATGCCCCATAGATAAGTACAAGAAAGACGCATACATGCACACAAAAGAAAGACCCTGAGGATCTTTTTGTCATGCTGAATTTTTTAAAATACTGCAATTGTGGCTTTGCCAGGAGTGCCACCTCTCTAACCTGGTCGATATCTTCTTCTCTCTTCTTTGCCCTATCATAACTCACCACCTTCCCTAAATCTTGTCTGTCCTTGCCCTTTTCTCTGTCACCAGCATGAAAATACTGTAGACAGAATCAAGTGAATTTTTTAGTGAGTTTCCCAAATATTTTGTAGCTGGGGGACCAACTTCTTCCCCCTTTGAGTGGGTCATAAAATTATTATGAATCTAGGTGTTATTTTTTTTCTTCTTCTCAGCCCTAAAAAGAAATTATTACCCAGAAAGCAGTTTGCGCAGAGCCTCTAGCTCTTCTTCAAGCCACTGTCCCAGAGAGTGGGAGTGAATGTGTGCATGAGGGATGATATTTTTGACACAGCTGTGTGCATGGTTGTATTGTCGATTTATGAATATTAATTGAGGTTTGACACTATTATTGCCTGAAATGCATGCTGAAAGATGGCATCTTGCCCGTATCATCTGCACGGCAATAAAAACTTAAATTGGAGTGCTGCACCATATTCTTTATCGATGATTTATGCACTTTGCCATGACTGAAAATAGAATCTGAGAATCTGAGTAGAAAATAAAGTACCTATATGAAACTACATCCTCAAACTCTAAACTATCATAATGTCAAATCTATATGAATGTAGTTTGGGAAGTCCTGATGTTTTTGCTTGATTAAAAGATGCACTTAAACCTGTATTAGACATTTTTTCTTCACTTGGGGGCAACACAACAAGCTGTAACACAAACTTTTTATTGCCTTGTGGTTGTTAAAAACATGCAAGCTGCTGAGTTGGTTGGGAAATTGTGCTTCCAGGTACTGCTGAGATAATGCACTATAAACTAGGAAGAAGACCCACTGTAAATGATTACAGCGAACACCATTTGATCTTGTTTCTTATCATGTAACGCAGTTACCCACTATACATGTATTTATATATGTATGTATACATATATTTATAGTGGGCTAAATGGCATCACATTGCATTATGGCAAAATATGAGCCATGGGGGGGGGGGGTAGCAGCCTGAGCTCACCAGAAAAATTGTAAATTGTAAATGTGGATGATTTAGAGTTAAAACGTGCCAAAATGACAACAGTTATTTTTCTTGTTGCAAAGGTATATTTTGAACCAAATTATGGTCATTATTTTTTTTTTCCTAATCCTAAACAAGAAGTTAAAACCAAATTGAAAGCTTATCAATTTATCAACCACACATTTCACCACCATGGAAGTAAGGTAACCTTAGCTTATACAGGTTAGCTAGCCAGGTTGCTACCAGCAAAAACTGATGAGCATTGTTATCCTTCTGGATCAAGTTAAAATAATCTTAACATAATGTTTATACGATCTAAATAGCTAAAGCTAAACCTAAGCTTAAACATAAATAACTAGTAAAAATGAGCAATGGCATTCCAAACGTTGATTAGCTGAGCCAGATGCAGAAGTATATAGTGGGTATTTTTCATTATACAGTGTGAACGAGATGTAGATGTAATTATATGCATGAACCTTTACTGTGCACGGACCTTTACTGTATGCAGTTTCATGAGTCACTGGAAAACAGCCTACTGTTTTATAAACTCTAGAAACATCCTGTTCTTTTATTAGCTTTGCTCATTTTGTGGTGTTAGTGATGTGGATGTAGTGTACCAAGTGTTTTTGGAACTTTTTAGCTTAATAGTGTTGAATAATGAAATTTAAACAAAATGTCTAGTTTTGAACTACAGAAACGAAAACATGTAAACATCCTCATGTTTACATTACAGCCATCATTTGTTCCATTATTAGCATCCAAGACTTCCAGAGTTGCTTTTTTGATGACACAGGTTTTCCTTGGTTGTCAGGGATATCTATGTACAATCTTGCTCCTGACATCCGGCTGTTAAGGAGTCAGGCCATGATGATGCCTCTTAGGTAGACACCTTCATTTTTAACAGACATATAAAAAGTCTATCTGAGGCAGCCCAACAGGCGTGAAATGTGAAAGGAAGACATTCGAGGACAGAAAATGCAGAGGACTCAAATTACACTCCTCATCGCTTCACTACCTACCACTACTTAGTATAGTCACTGCTCTCCCAGACACCAAAATGCCTTTTAAACCATCACTTAATCCCACCTAATGAATTAGAATCCCTTTTTCTCTTTGCTGGGTAAGTAGGGCTTAACGGTAATTGAATGGGTACTACTATTCTGCATAATTTTTCTTATGCTAAGAAATGGAGAGGGTAAAAGGAAAGATATGTGAATTTAATGTGAGCTTACTAAGAGGAAACTGGCCTTGAGTCCACAAAACGATCTTAAGAGGAGGGGTGGGGGCTGTTCAATTCCTGCCTGTACCACCCCTTTGCTGACCTTTTTGAAATGGACTTTAATGCATAAAGTGGAATAAAGCAGAATTAATCATGTGCAGGGACTAGGTCATGGACAGGGGTGTAACACAGATGGCTGAGTGGCACTGTTGGTGTGTGTGTAGCCTATATGTGGGAGGTGATCATGACCCACCCTCAAACATATACACTTGCACATACACACACACCCATAGATGTAATTCGCATTCTTTGTCAAACAAAAGTGCAAGCAAGGTGAATGCACATACACTTACTCACACATGCACACACACGCAGATAACTCGTCCATTTAATCACTCTCTTGAATTTGAAGAGTTTCAAAGGTTACCACTGCAGCTTTAGTCAACAGAAGACCTTTCTTTGACTTTTCTTTCTACTGAGTAACATGTCAACCTCACATGTGATCATTCAAAAATATACAGTATGAGTGACATCTTTTGTATATGACTTGAAAGATGTGCTGCCAACATCTTCAAAGGACTTGGAAAATCCATGCCTTGGTGGGCCTGGGTTGTTTTAAAGGCACATGAAGGACCAACAACATATTTGGCAGGGATGGTGTCATGGTCCTATTTGTAGTATTTTGAGTTTGTTTAGACTTGTTATTCATTTCTTGTGGAATTAAGAGATTTTTATATTCTATATCTGTATTAGTCTTGAGTTTAGCCTCGTAATTTTGTTATCTATATCCATGGTTCTTGGTTCTTGGTTGTTATGTTAGTACCCCATTCGTGTCCAGTCTGTCTCTGTCTCGTCTCCGTGTCCTGTCATCAGTGTCTCTGTTTCATTCTTTTGTCTCCCCAGTCTGTTGTGTCTCCATGTCTGTTTATCCCCTAAGTTCCCGTGTTTGAATCTCAGTGTGTGTTATTTCCTGTCTTATTTTGATAAGTCCCTGTCTTGTGTGTGTGTGGTATTCAGTTTTGCTTCCCCTGTCTCGTCAGATAGATTCTGTTCACCTGTGTTCCTGAGGTGTGTTTTCTCTGCCCTGATTCCCTCCTGTGTATATACTGTCTGCATCGCTCTCTGTTCTTTGTAGCGTCCTCGTAGTATTCTGTGTGCTTGTCTGTCTGTCCGTATGTTTCCTCCCCAGTCTTAGTCTCCCAGTCAGTTTGTTCCGGCCATGTTTGATTTTTTCTTCATTCAGTCTGTTGCCAGTAATAAAGCTGTGTTTTAAGTTCAACTTCTGTTTGCCGAGTCCTGCATTTGGGTCCTACACTGCCTGCCACACAGCCGACACATGACAGATGGTCATAATTTTTTGGCTGATCTGTGTGTCTACAAGATATACAGATTGAGTGTTTTTGTTACAATCATGGCACTATAACCTGTCCCAGGAACACTTTCCTTAAGCTTCGCCCATGGACATAAAAGACATCCAATAACTCCTTAAAGTAGAAGATAGGACTATTAGATACTCTCTGATTTAACCTAACAACATATCTGTTGAAATTTTATTTATTCATCTTTGATTTTTCTTCTTAGTTCATTAAAAGTCCTATTTTTTTCCACTGAAAACATTTACAGAAAGTTATCCAGAGATGGAGTTTTCCACTAACATGTGGAGGAAGCATTAACTATCAAGTTAGCTGTGGATAATCAAATCTGTTAGATCACAAGGCAAAATGGTCAGTGATGCCAGTGACTCAAAGATAAGCTATTGAATTGTGAAATCAAAAATACACTGTTTAAAGGTACTTTTTGTAATCAAAGCTAGGGAACAGTGTTTTACCAGAAAGTTTCGTTGTAGTTCCATACCCCTGTAGTAATAAACAAGAAAACGCAGCATTTGATCTGAGATCAGGGTGGTACACTGGTTATAAAGAAAGATCAGCAGTTGTGTCTCTCTGTGTTGGTCCTGTGATAAACGTGTTCAGAGTGGACCCTGCTAGTCACCCTGTGATATCTAGGACCAGTTGGATAAGCAGTTAAGAAAAGGTGGACAGATGGTTTGAGATCCCCTAGATAATAGTATTATATTTTAATATGGATTATTGTAAGTTGTTCCCTGCTGGGCCTAAACACCTGGATCTTTATAAACAGACAAAAGATACAGCCTATAAAATAAAGCTACTGTTAAGCTAACATAGCATTTCTTATTAGCCTACTGTTAATGTTAACTACACATAGCCTTTAACAGCTCAAAAAACTTATAAAGAAATTAAACAAGTGTATCAAGATTAAAAGAAAAATGTATTACTTATACTGCTAAAACTGTTCAGCTAAAATACACTATATTGCCAAAAGCATTCACTCACCCATCCAAATCATTGAATCCAGGTGTTCCAATCACTTCCATGACCCCAGGTGTGTAAAATCAAGCACCTAGGCATGCAGACTGCTTCTACAAACATTTGTGAAAGAATGGGTCGCTCTCAGGACCTCAGTGAATTCCAGCGTGGTACTGTGATAGGATCCCACCTGTGTAACAAGTCCAGTCGTGAAATTTCCTCCATACTAAATATTTCACAGTCAACTGTTAGTGGTATTATAACAAAGTGGAAGTGATTGGGAGTGACAGCAACTCAGCCACAAAATGGTAGGCCATGTAAAATCACAGAGCGGGGTCAGCGGATGCTGAGGTACATACAGTGCCTTGCGAAAGTATTCATCCCCCTTGGCATTCGTCAGGTTTTTTTGCCTCACAACCTGGAATCAACATGTTTCGCAGTGACATTTCATGTGATGGATCTGCAC
>VUQS01070480.1:0-10798 GCA_015108495.1 Heterochromis multidens
CCACTCAGACAGCCAGCAATTTAAGGAGAACATGCAGTTAAACATGTCACTTCTGGTCTGATTGGGGAGGGGACCAGAGAAAACTACAGAGTCCGACATTGTTTTGGCAAAGTTACACACCGATTCAATATTAATTTTAGTGACCTCCGATTGACTTAACCGGGTGTCATTACTGCTGACGTGAATTATAATTTTATCAAATCTACTTTGACCCTTAGCCAGCAGTTTCAGGGTTCCTTCAATGTCACCTGCTCTGGCCCCTGGAAGACAATTCACTATGGTTGCTGGTGTCTCTACCTTCACGTTTCTCAAAACAGAATCGCCAATAGCAAAAGTCTGTTCCTCGGCAGGTGTGTCGCCGACTAGGGTAAAACGATTAGAGATGTGAATGGGTTGGTGGTGTAGTGGGGGGGTTCTGTTTTGGACTATGCTTCCTCCTCACCATCACTCAGCCTGTTTTCCTGCTGCTCGGGAAGTGCTGGGGGAGAGCTAACGGTGGCTAAGCTAGCTTGGCCCACACCAACTACAGGGACCTCGCTAGCTACAGGATTTTCTAAGGTGCGGAGCCGGGTCTCCAATTCACTGAGCCTGGCCTCCAGAGCTGCGAACAGACTACATTTATTACAAATATCATTATTACTAAAGGAGTCCGAGGTGTAACTAAACATTTGACACACTGAGCAGGAAAGTGCAGGAGGGACGTGAAGAAGCCATGCTGCTAGTGACTCAGCTACGAGCAAAGCTAAGCTAGTGAATCCTTAAAGGCAAAATGAATAAAAACTGAATATAATTAGCAGGTGATTCAACAGAGAGTGTGCTTTAGATAAAGCACGTGAAGGTTACATTATGAAATTAGTGTTTATATAAAGGTTTTTTAAATAAACACAGATAAGCTACACAAAACACCACAGTGTGTTGCAACAGGAACAGGAAGTAATACAATACCGCAGTGAGAACCAACACCAAGTGAGAGTGCCACCCCAATTCCATTTGTACTCTGAAGAGCTGTCCTGTCAGTTTTGCAGCATTTGACTGAATTTGAGCAGATGTATAGCCCTGTGCACTTCAGAATTCATCCTGCAAATCCTTTCAGGAGCTCCATCATCGATAAACACTAGTGACATGGTTGCATTGACAGCCATACAGGCCCATGACATAACATTGCCACATTGCCTCCACTATCATGGGCCGTTCCTTTCCTTCTCCATACTTTTCTCTTACCATATCATGGGATGTGCTGTGGCAGGCAGGTTTTGGACCCAATAGGCAGGACTTGGGACACATCAGTGGATAAAAAAAACAAGGCTTTATTTCTGGCTGAACTAAAATAACAAAGTCCACAGTGATTCAAAGTAAAACACAAACCAGGGGATACACTAATCGGCGGAAACAGGAATATGAAGCAGGGATACACACAGCACAGAAGTATGAGGGAGATCACGACAAGGAACTAAGGAAAACTGAGAGATTAAACAAAAACATGAGGTAATCAGGAAGACAGAACACACCAGGGAACACAGTTGAGCTAAATCAGTGAAACAAGACAGAGGGAAGCAAAGCTGAACACAAGACACACAAGACGAGGGACTGGCAAAATAAAACAGGAAGTGCAGAATGCAGAGACACAGGCTTCACCTAAACAACTAGGGAAACAGAGACAAGACTGACAATACATGGGGAACGCTGGGGAAGACCACACACAGACACGAGATTAAGACAGACTGGACACGAAGGGAACTAATTAAACAAGGAACTAAGAAGTAGAAACATGAACAACTAAACTAGGAAACACTGGGAAATAACACCAAACAAAAAGACTAAGTAATGCAGAACTAGAAAACAATCACATAATAAATCCAGAAATACATCATGAACCCACAAAACTCAAAGCACTGGGTCAACGACCCAGGAACCATGACAGTACCTCTCCCTCAAGGAAGGCTTCCAGATGTCCCAAACCAGAACCAAGATTACCAAACCCCAGTGGGTAGAGGGGCAAAGGAGTGTAGAATAAAAAACAAAACATGGAAGTCCAAAAACAAAGAAGCAGTTCAGAGGGTTGGCCTAGCCAAAGGGTTAGTGTGATACAAGGACCCAGACAGGCAGTTTGACGGGACATGTTAGTTTATTTATTTACACTGTTTTGCAATTTTTCTTTAGCAGCTTTTCAGCTGTGCGTCTTCTTGGGCTGAGTTCCCATTCAGCTCTTCCCCCTCAGGTCCCGGCGTCCTGCTAACATAGGGAAGACATGATTACATGATGACCCACGGCTGTGCTGGCCAGCCTCCCCTGACGCCACGCCCTGAACCCACTGCTCCACCCCTCCCCTACAGCTGGGCCGCAAACCACACCACCACCACAGTTAGACAGAGTGTATTGGACAGTTCTGGAGGTCTGCCAGGCCATGGGGCAAGATAGAGATGATTTGGTAGTTCTGGGGGCCGACCACGCCCGTGACAAAGACCCACGAGTGGCTGGGCTGGAGGCCGGCGTCTGCGGCGAAGGAAGCCCTCTGGAGGTCGGCGACAGAGATCCTCGGGTGGCTTGGCTGGAGGCGAGGACCCTTAGGCTCTGGAAGCTTGGGTTCAGGTGTAGGCTGCCTGGGACCCACGGGCTCAGGTACAGGTGCAGGTGCAGGCTGCCCGGGACCCATGGGCAGAGGTTTAGGTTCAGGCTGCCCAGGACCCACGGGCACAGGTCCAGGCTGAGGCTGCCCAGGATGCACGGGCACAGGTTCACTCTGGGAACAGGCCGGACACCAACTGCTCTCACCCGAGGAATAGGTACGGGTGCAGGAGTTGACGGGATCTCGGCTGCCCTCACCCGGGGAACCTGCATGGGTGCAGGACCAGGCTGGGCGCCAGGCGCCCTCACCCCAGTAGCAGGTACGGGTGCAGAGGTAGACTGGGTCTCAGCTGTCATCACCCTGGAAACCGGTATAGGTGCAGGGACAGGCTGGACACCAGCCACCCCCACCTGAGGAACAGGTATGGGTGCAAGGGTCGATTGGGCCTTGGCCGCCCTCACCCTGGGAACAGGGACAGGCGTAGGATAAGGCTCATGGGTGGCAACAGGTGACACAGCAGTCTTTGACACACGCTGTGGTTTTAAAACAGTCTCTGTACACACAGACTGAGGAGCAAAACAGTCTTTAAGATGTCCAGGCTGGGATTTTAAAACACTCTCTAACGGAGCAGGCACAACTGAACAACACTCAGGCTCTGGAAAAGCTGGCCAGGAAACAAAAACAGTTTCTGAAATAGCCAGCTTGGGAACACAAAACTCAGTCTTTGTATCCTCAGGTTGGTAAACGTAAGATTCAGTCTGATGTCCAGCTGGCTCAGAAACATAAAACTACACATTCCTCTCAAAAACTTTAGCGGCAGAAATAAAATGGTCTAGTGTAACTCTGGCTGGATCAGAGGTAGAACAAAAACTGTTCATTTTCAGCACAGACCTATAAATAGCTTTATTATTAGCCGGCTCAGACACACAAAATGCTTTATAGATGGCTCAGACACAGAACAAGATGATTTAATAATGGCCGGCTCAGACACACAAGATGCTTTATTAATGGCTGGGTCCGATACAAAAAACAGTCTTTGGCACAGCAGGCTCTTCCACCACATTAACTGTCTTTGAGTTCATTTTACTGTGGTGGGTTTTAGCTGGACCGAAGAATGATCTCGGTGTGAGCTCCACTTCCTCCTGAAAGCAGGGGTCTGTGAAGCCAGGGCAACAGGTGCCCCCGACAAACCCCGGCATGGAACCTCCGACGAGCAGGGCAGCAGGTTCTCAACGAGCAATCTGGTGTCATTGAGGCGGGAGTGCTGGGCGTCATTGAGGCGGGATTACCAGGGGTTGTTGAGGTGAAGAGGCTAGAGAGGCTGCGCAGCTCAAACCTTGGAAGCCCCATATACAAGGCGAAAGACTGCAGTGGCGGGAGCTCGCAGTACTCCTTCACCACTGGCCACCCGGCTGGCCTCCAGAGTTCCACCGTCTTCGCCGCTGGCCACCCGGCCGGCCTCCTGGTCTGCTTCGTCCCTGCTTCTGGCCTCAGCTCCTTGGTTCTGTTCCAAGCCCTGGTAAACCCCCTGAACTGTTTTTGTTTTTGGACTCTGCTGCTCCCTGTTTTTTGTCTGGACTTTTGAAATTAAGAGTGTTCTGGTTCTAGCTTTGTATAATCTTGAGTTCAGTTCTTCTTAGCGTTTCTGAGTTTTCATTGTTTATATTTCTGGTTCCTGGTTTTTTGTTTTATTATGTTAGCTCTTTTCGTGCCCTGTCCTAGTCTTGTCTCTGTGTTTGTTCCTCTGTATCTCCAGTGGTAGTCCGTTTACGTTCTGTCTCCCTGTCATGTCCCTGTGTCTGTCTGGTCTCCCCCTGTTTCGTCTCTGTGTCTGTTTGTTCCCAGTCCCAGTGTCAACTTCACGTGTCTAAAGTCTTAGTCTCAGTGTGTGTGTGCGTGTGCTACTTCCTGTTTTACTTTGATAGTTCCTCATCCTGTGTGTGTCATGTTCAGTTTTACTTCCCCTGTCCCGTCAGTTTGATTCTGTTCAAGTGTGTTCCCAGGTGTGTCCACTCTGCCCCTATTCCCTCCGTGTGTATATATTGTGTGTGTCTCCCTCTGTTCATTGTCACTATCTCCCTCATCCCTCATGGTGCGTTTAGTCTGTCTGTTCTGTCAGTCCGTTCCAGTCCTGCTTAGTTTGCCTCACCTTTTGCCAGCAATAAAGCTGTGATTTTGAGTTCATCATCTGTCTGCCGAGTCCTGCATTTGGGTCCTAACCTGCCTGCTACACCGGATCACATGACATACCATCATTCTAGTGCACATTAATCTTGTTCCAGTGAACAGCTATTGAGAATTCCGGCTAAATGGTAGCAAATGCAAGTTCAACACTTTCAACCAGATCTTTATCTGTTTTTAATGGTCATGAAATAAAAACAGATGATAATGTAATGAAATAAATTGGCCTCACCTGTCCATTAAACTGTTTGTCAGTCAAGTGTCCAATTGCCTCTCAAAATGGAATAATGTTTTTTCTTTTCTTTTTAGATTACGATAGTGTGCTGTTGTGAAATTTCTGTTTTTATGTAGACATATTGACACAGACATTTTGAGCATATAAACATATTGCAGGGGTTTTGTCTCCTCCAATTTATACTATAATTTTCACCTTGGGTTTTGATTTCTCTTATTGTAGGGTCTTTACCTTACGATATAAATTGACTGTTGTTGTGATTTGGCGCTACATAAATAACATTGAATTGAATTGAATCTTAGACATCCTGCCTTTGTTGCATACATTTTGTTAGTATTCACTTTGTGTGCATTCATATCTCTTTAGTATTAAGTTGCCCTTACAACCTTTATACCAAATAATATATCTGTTGAAATCTAAACATTGAACAGGCATGCAAGATACCATTCAGGGGTATTTTTCAAGAGAGGAAAAACTACTACCATTAGTCTGGGCTTGGTATTTTTGAAACGCCCCCAAAAACCTGCTGACCAGGACTTAGTGCTTAGTGGTTTCAGCAACACACCAAAAACCAATGCAGCAGCCATTTCAGTTCTTAGTACTATTGTTGTTGATTTGGTCTAATAGCTCTGTAGTCACAATAACTTACATTATTGCCATGCATTCAGAATTGATTTCACTTTCAAAGATGTCACAAAACTATAAAGTCACTTTTTGATTCCAGTGGGTCCTACATGACGGAAACCAGTTTTTCACAGAATTATATGATATTCATGGCAGTAGAAAGGCAGCAGGGCATGCATGTGTGCTTGTGGACATGCTTTTTTTTAAAAAAATAACTGAATAGATAAAACAATATATGCCATGTCTATATACTGTATAATTAAACAACAATTAGCGGCCTCTCCAGTAAGTTCCTCATCTCATGAGTGGACTTACTGGAACTCCACTGTCATGAATTGCAGCTGGCAATGGTATTCCCTGTTCTGCAGCCTTAGTGAGCTGAGTGTAGTGACAACAGCTCTCCACCTGTTGCAGGTTGTATTTAGAGAGCAGAAAAAGGACTACGATCTGGAGCTGCATTTCAAAATGGTAGAGTGTTTCCCTAACACTAGAGCTAGCTGGTTAGCAGCAACTGCACTTTGAAATTAAGAGCAAGGTTGTAAATCAATCAAGCAGTTGTCTTGGATGGATGAAAAAAAAAATCTCTGTCATCCCACAACTCCCCCCAATTTACCTTATGAGTGGGGAAGCTCACTGTAAACAGATAAACAAAAGGGTTGTAAGGGCTGATTAGGGAACTCTTCCTGTTGACACTCATGGGGCACTTTGTCTGCCCCAAGTTCGTGCAGTGGAAAGGCTGCTTATGTCTTTTGTCTTTTCACCATCAAGTTTTTCACTTCTGCTTCCCCTTCAACCTTTTGGCGCCAAAAATCAACATCCATCATACTCATTACTCCACACTTCACTCCCCTCCCCCATTCATACAATCCTGATCTGTGTGCTCTTCAATGCCCCCTCCCAACCTTCTCCACCTCCATTTTCTCCCTAATTACAAAGCACTGTCAGCAGGGTTGTCAGTGTTGCACTGAGGAGTGCAGGGCATAGGCAGACACATGGCTGTTTGATCATTCTATGCACATCCACACAGAAAGCCACCCTGGATAAGCACACACTTTAGAGATAACGTCCTTGTATCATTTAAATGTTAATAGGCTTTCTATGGGCTCAAACCTACATTTATTATTGTGCAAATGAGCCAATTTCCCCATATCTGTGCTGTCGTTAGAGCTGGCATGTTTAGTTGTCTGAACATAATTAGAATTATTGTACTGTAAGGAAGAGAGAAGAGGATGGGGGAGAAAAGAAAGGAGAAGAAGGGGGGCTCATCGTTTGTTCTACGTAGAGTAGGACAAGCTCTTTGGTGAAAGTTTCCTTTGAGAAAGAAAGAAACATTACTTTTATTCTTTTTCATTCCACTGATTTATGGATCTCCCCAATTTTGCTCCTGCTTTCTGTTTTTTCAGACAAAATTGTTAGAACATTTTGCTTATGTAGTGGAACTGCTTTGCAGTAGGTAGAGATTGAGGAGTGAGCAAGAAAGTGAGAGGCAATAGCAAATAATGTACCACAGATATAAAGTTGGTGCATGTGCAATCAATGTTAGATGAAGCAATTTCAATATCAGGGATCTGATGAGTACCCCTAACTGTGATTTATTTGCAATTAAATATATTCTTTGGTAGAAAAATATTTACATGCATTCTATTTCTGATGCAATTTTGACAAATGTGAATTTCAAAGTTTTCCATAACATATTGGGGAGCCTAATAAATAAATTAGTAAGTGGGGGGTGTGTTTGAAAATTTTTTGAGAGATTGTTTCCAAACCTGAAAACTCTGGTCAGAGATTTGCCATACATGAAGGTGCCAAATTTTATATTAACAGTGCTAAAATATATACTAAAAGAAACAAGTTGAGGAGGCTCAGGATAAGATACTGCCTAGAAGATTCCTCTTGAAAGTATTTTGTTTAACAGGAACAAGAAGACCTTTGGCAGTACTGTATATTCCATCTCATCAGTGAATTTCCTATGATAAAACTAGAGGACATGCTTGCAAGGAAGGACACTGAGTTACCACACTGACACTGCGACCCAAATTTGAATTTGGGGCAGAAAATTATTGGATGAATAAGAACAAAGTCCAGCAAAGGTGGATTTATTAAAAACTTGTGATTGGAGTAGGCTGTAGCTAAAGAGGATCGTCTCAGAATCTGCTGCCAAAGCTCACATTCCACAGAGCTGTCAATCATCTCTCTCTGTAGTGACAGATGACCTCCACATATCCCCACTTTCTTGTCTCTGTCTGTAGTGCACTTCTCTCTCCTCTTTTCTGCTGTCATCATCGCTGTTGGCCTGTCTCTATCTTCGCTTGTACCTGTAACTTGTGTCTACTTTTCCATCACATTCTTCTCTATTCCCCTGTCATTCTTTTTTCAGCCGCTCTCCTTCTGCTTGTTCCAGTGTTCCCTCGCTAGCCTTCATCTCTTCTTCTCTCCTCTTTTCCTAATCCATTCAAAATTGTCCTCCCCTTGTTTTGTCTGCTACTTTTTGCTATTGCTACCTGTATTATCAATCTCAGCCCGCTGTCTCCACATGTTTAAGTTCACATCACTTTCTGTTATATTTTGTCTAGTTTTTGGATGCACTGAGTCAGGATCCAGTCCATGACAGCCATCTGTTAGCCGATCTAAGAGACCTGAGTGTGGCAGTAACACTGGCCGAAGCCAATGGCACCAACAGATTCCAGTGTCTAGCTATAGCAGTGCACAAGGCAGCCAAATAGAAAGCCAGCGTTCACACTGTTTTTTACACAGTCTGATTGTTCATTGCAGGCATCTGGCAAAGAAGCTCAAACTGGATTGTGGTTTAGCAGATGGATGAGGTGGATCAATACAGGACAAGCAAACATCTCCTGCACACATTTGGTCTTTGCTTCCCTTCATGCCCGTTTACCCATTGTCTGTTTCTGTTTCCTAACCCTTACCTCTATGAAAAAACTATTTCCACAACAAAGTGTTAGACACCGACAGAGTGTCTGTTCCACCCTTCTTTTGCAATCAGGTTAGCCGGGCAAAAAGGTGTGAAATTGCTTACTGCTTTGTGAACTAAATGTGTGTTCTTGTGTTAATCCTGATTTCTGGTGCCAGACCTGCAAGAATTGCTTTCCTACGAAACACTTGGAGCATGGAGTGTGCAAATATGCACATGGATACAAATGAAAAGCATACAAAAATGAAAAAAAAAACAAAACACTAATTCTTGGTAAAGTACATTTAGTAAAATAACATGTAGCACTGTAGATATTTACAGATAGCTAGGACCAGAGTCTAGGTTCGCAAGAGCAGTTTATAACTGGAAGCCCTAAAATAACAGACCATGGACCAGTGTGAATTTTGAACTGCCGGCTTATTTATGGGAAATAGAAGACACAGAAATATACATACAATATCCAATGCACATTAATTTATGCATCCAAATCCCTGGATAAAAATAAATAAGAGAGGAAGACAAAAAATAAACAAAAATAAATCCCTCTCCCAGTCCAGTTCAGGTTTGGTTTTAATCCTTCTCTGCGTTAACTACAACTTAACCTGCATTAGTTCCTTCAGGGTTAACCTCGATTCGTTTTAGCTGCTGTTCAAATTCTCTGATCGATATGAGTCAACTCAGTTCTAATATCTCAATTTATTTAGGCCTAATTCAATTCGCTTTCACTCAGTAAACATGCAGAGTGGCTGGTTAGGAATATTCAGTAACACTTCAATGACTTACCAGTATGACACCAACAGAATGAATGTAATTACAATGCTGGAAGCACAAAATCAATTGTCCACACATTTACAGAGAAAACCATTCAAATTCACAATCCAGTGTGTAATCAGTTTTTGGGTTAAGTCCTCTGTGCATTGCAGCAACAGAGATTATCACTAGAACTGCCATGATTCCAAACTCTCTAGAGCTAAAATGACCCCTCCCTAGCCAAGAGGGGTCATTTTTAGCTTCTTTTCCATTAGTACCTACTCGGCTCGACTCGATGCAGCTCGACTCGGTTTCAGTCGTTTTCAATTCCAATTGAATACCACAGCAGTGTCGGTGGGGTTGTTATAGCAAGGCCACCCGAAAGTCCCATGACTTCATTTATATGTGACACAAACACACAACAATGGAGGCGATGATATACCTGTGGCTCAGTTGATGGCTTTTTGTCAGACTCGGGGTAAAAGAAGATAGCCAGAGAAGGCTATGGGCAGTGAGATGAAACACGGTGTTGTTTGTGTGTAGACATTTCCCTCGTTCCCTTGTTTCAAAAATCGTGAAGGAGTCACTCTAATGACTCATCCAGTGACGTCACTCCCTGGCCAATCAGTGACATGCAGTCCATTGACGTCACATTTTCGGGTCGGCTCGGATTGCTTGGAACCCCGGCCAAGCAGGTACTAAAAAAGTACCTGGTACCAGGTACTACCACCTAATGGAATACCGAGTGGAGTCGAGTCGAGCTGAGCCGAGTAGCAGTAATGGCAAAGATGCCATTTCTTGAAGAAAATAAATTAATTTTCATTGAATTTTTCTAATTTAAAGTAAGATATCACAAAGCAAGTATTTAAGATTATTTTTTAGGTCACATACAAGGGCCAGTACTGCAGGCAGAAACATGGGTGCGCCATGGGTTCCCCAGTTTCTCCTATTGTGGCCAATCTGTATATGGAGGAAGTGGAAAAGAGGGCTTGGTTATCCTATTCTGGAACACCACCTAGTCATTGGTTCAGGTAGGTGGATGACACCTGGGTGAAAATCAGATCTCAGGATGTACCACAATTCACTGTTCACATTAACTCGGTGGACAAACACATCAAGTTCATCAGGGAGGATATGAAAAATAACAGGCTAGCCTTCTTAGACTGTGAGATTTCCATCAGCAATGGGGGGCATTTGAAAGTCAGTGTGTACCATAAACCAACACATACGGATCAGTATTTAAAGTTTTACTCTCATCATCCACTGGAGCACAAATTGGGTGTCATCAGGACGCTACAACACAGAGCGAACACCATCCCCACAGACACAGCGGCCAGGGAAGCAGAACAACATCACATCAAAAAGGCCCTGAGTAAATGTGGTTATTCCAGCTGGACATTTGTCAAAGCTGGGAAGGCACCTAAAGAAGGCTCCAGGCGATCCAGGAGAGAAGAAGGACAACTGTTGCCTAAGAGAAAACCTTTGGTGATCCCTTATGTGTCAGGAGTATCGG
>VUQS01070485.1:0-10821 GCA_015108495.1 Heterochromis multidens
ACTTTCCTTTTTGATAAAGCTTATAGTTAGGGCTGGATCAGGTGACCCTGAATCCTCCCTTAGTTACTCTGCAATAGGCCTAGGCTGCTGGGGGTTTCCCATGATGCACTGAGTGTTTCTCTTTCTCTCACCGTGTTTTTACACCTCTCTGCATTTAATGAACTATTATTAATCTCTGGTTCTCTTCCACAGCATGTCTTTCTCCCCTCACCCCCAACCGGTCGCAGCGGATGGCTGCCCCTCCCTGAGCCTGGTTCTGCCGGAGGTTTCTTCCTGTTAAAAGGGAGTTTTTCCTTCCCACTGTTGCCAAGTGCTTGCTCATAGGGGGTCATTTGATTGTTGGGGTTTCTCTGTATTATTGTAGGGTCTTTACCCTACAATATAAAGCGCCTTGAGGCGACTTTTGTTGTGATTTGGCGCTATATAAATAAAAGTGAAATTGAATTGAACTTTATCATCTTTCTCAACTCTAATAATGGGAATAATTTACAAAATGGAGGACTGAAGCCCACAAACCAATCAAGAAAATGTTTGCTGAGCTCACAGAGCAAGAGAGCCGAGGGATGTTTTCCCAAAGACTTCTATACAGCCACAAGTCTTTTTGGAACTACAAGAGTCACCCCCTGCTGGCCATTAGAAAGACTGTAGGTTTAAGGCAAACATTTTAGACCTGGAATTTATGTCCATCTTTTATATACAGGCTGTGGTTAAAATAGGCTCTTCTACAACATTACAAAGTTCTATTGAAGATTACGTGCATTTATCTTGCAGCCTCTAGAGCCTGCTTAAGTTTGGAATTTAACTTTTGGTAGGAAAAACAGCTTGCACAAAAAATCTATTGGCTCAGCCCACAGGTTTGTTTTCAGAGGAATGACAGACTTGAAAATTGCCAAACCACCATTTAAATTCTGTACATTACTAAAGCAAATTGCTTTAGATTTAATAGCAGTTTATCTTTTCAGTTCATGCTTAAATCACCTCAGTATCTACTCCCTTAAACTGCTTTGCTCCCATTCACACCACTAACAAACTGTCTGAATCTGCTTGGAAGTGAGACAAACCTTTTTAAGCAACATTCATGTGGATGTTTAGTTTGACAGACAGCTTTCACATCAGCAATCAAACCAAACGGGCAGACAAAGTTCCAACAGGTAATTGTCAGACGTCTTGAGTTCCTGTATGTTCTCAGATAGAATGAGAGTCTGTATGTTTCTTCACTATTTATTTTTTCATTTTCATGTGTCAGCTGTTTGTATGATGGGGATAGTGAATGAAAGGCACAAATATTGTTTTTGAGACAACCAATGGAAAAAACTATCCTAATTTGCAAATGTATTATCTCGGTCACATTTGTGCCTCATTGTCTCATGTTAAACGTATATTTGAGACTCTCTCTCTCTGTTTAACTAACTGCTTCCAGTTGGGGAGAGACAAATCACTCCTCATTTGGAGGCAATTCTCCGAATGCATCATTTGCCCTGTTCATGGGACGTTTGCTGGGAGAAACCCTTCACACACACGCACAGGAAGAGAGAAAGAATGTGATCAAGAGGAAAGAGTCAAAGAGGCAAACGGGGATCTCAGACAGCAGTGGAGAGTGGCAGAGGAGTCCCCATAAAGCCAAGGTTAATTCCTCAGCCTCTCCATCCATCACTGAGCAGCTGAGAATGGGGTGGTGGGTGGTATGGGGGTGACATACCATTTCCAGCCATATATATGTGTGATGAAAGGAAAGAGGTGTGGTGGGGGCGACAAGAGAAATACAGTTGAAAGAGACAGGGGGGTGAGGGGGGAGTCTGCATCGCCCCATTGTCTCCCCAAGCACCCATAAAGGGCGTAGGAGGCGAGGGATCATAAGGCTCGTTTGGCAGGAGTTATGGCTGCCAACAGAAGGCAAGTTAGAGCAGGCAGGCAGACCGGACCAATGACAGCTCAGGATGTAGTTGTCACGGTAACTGGCGGGCACTGATGCCGGTGGGGTCATGAGGGGTCCTGGGTGGACAGCAGCCAGGACATCACAGTGAGTGCAGTAGAGACATCACTGTCACTGATGATCAATGGTCAACCGAGGCAGGGAGGGCGGCAGCAGTGGTTAGCCACCCGGTGAGAGAAACATGGAGAGTGACAGGTAGATTCTTTTTCCTGAGGTAGTGGTGATACAGGCCAAAAAGGAAATAGTGGAAAAGAACAAATGTGAGAAAGCCAGACTGTTTTAGGATTAGAAGTCTAAATGAAGCTGTCAAAGCTACAGGTGCTGAGAATAAAAACTCCAGGTTATGCATTCATAAACTCTTTTCTTGTGATGCACAAAAATACCCCAACACTGCTATCTAGGCACTGATACTTTTATTTTATGTGGTTAGAGTTGTACAAAGGGTTGTAGGGCTTAATGTTTAGATGTTAGGGTAAGATTTAGGTTAGGGTTTGAGCAAGGGTGGGGGTTATGTTTTAGTGGTGCTGGTTATGTTCAGGGTAAGGGACCTGGGAATCAGTTATGTCAATAAAGGCCCCTGTAATGCAAAACACACACAAGTGTGTTACCTTTATTACTTCAACTGTGGGACATACTCTACAAAATTTATCATTTTGGAGCCAAAAAATCCATCCATCCATCCATTCTCTTCCGCTTATCCAATTCAGGGTCGCGGGGGGGCTGGAGCCTACCAAAAAATGAGTTTTGAATTAACAAATCTGTTTGTGATCCTTCTCCTTCAAGTAAGACCCTATAATGCAAAAACATAGTACGGATTTCCGATTAGGGTAAGCCTCCATGTAATGTTGTGGCCATTTGTCTGCATGTGTAAACAACCTACATCCAGCTTCAAAATGTCCAGCTAAAAAAGTTTGACAGTCAGTGTGACTGGGCAAGTTTAGTGCTGATAATATGGCAGCAGACACTGAGTTCAGGCAGACCAAGCTCAGCCAAAATCCAGACATAACAGCTGATCTTAATGCCAGTTCACATCAAATAATAGCTAAGCTGATACTCGTTTGGCACATATCCAACTGGTAAAGCTCATATTGGGTGCCCTATTTAAGCATTTTTAGCCTGCCACAGTTGCTGCACATCTGCAAGCCACTGTGCAGCCCACCTTCATATCAGCTATATCTGACTTAATGTCATACCTGTTATCACTGATGCCTGCTCTGTTCTTTGCTGCGGTCTTGCTGCTGCTCTCCCCACCTCCAGCTTTCTCACAGAACCATCCCATCAAATATAAATTACTGCAGATGGAATTATCAATCTTTTCTTGACTATAGTGATCATGACAGAAATGATTTTATATGTATTTATCATTAATATGTAAAAAATTGGTTTTAGCTGGCAGGGATTACTTGTAAACATTCCTACTTCAGTTTTTAATATGATAATCTACTATTGTAAAACAATAAAACAAATATGACAGAAATTAAAGAAAATAATAAAAGCTCCCCTTTATCCCCTTTAGCTCAGGGTCCCTAATCCATGAGGGACAGGCACGCCCCTTTCAGTTATCCATGTGTTTTTTCCTGCAGATCTGTCTTGTGTCAGGCAGGTGGGTGCTATGCTTATATTTTGCTCATTCTCTCTCTCTTACTCTCTCACACTCTCTTCCTGCATCTCTCTTTCTCTCTTGCTCTGTATGTCTCAGAGGGTCATTTGCCTGTTCAGATGAGATTATGAGCTATAATGGAGGAGGTGTGGAGTGCTGAGACAAGGAAAAATGGCCCACCATGCTGATAGGAGATTTGATGGTTAGTCGATAGCTTTTCTCTGTCATCAGAGAGAGGGAGGAGAAGAGCATGGAGACGAGCATGCATGGACCTTGATTCTATATAGGAAATGCATTATTTTCTTGAAGACTACCTGAAACGGTCTCAGAAAATCATTTTAGCATGAACTAACCTTGAACATTCTCATACTTATGTAAATGATCATTGTCAGTGGTAATCAATGAATGGAATAGCCTTGAGGCTCTTAAATGTTACTGAGAACATTTTCAATTTAAACAGCATTTCTTTGTCAGGTTGGTTATAAAAGCCTTGTAAGACAAGATAAGGGGTCACATTGCTACTTCATATTTTATAAGATGAACTTCAATAATGTTCTCTTACAGTTTTATAGTGGTGTGCCAGACTACTTGTTGGCCAGGATCTTTCATGAAGTCTCTGCTGGTTGTCTAACATCGTGTTAGCGACCATAAAGGTGAAATAACCAGAAATAAACTTCCAACTTCCAGGCGAGCGATTGAAGTGACTACCAATGAAAATCTACCTGGATTAAACTCCAATTTAAAACTTCAATTTAAAAGGGACCAACTGCTTTCGAAAAAAATTCTATCATTCTCTGAAGTATAGTTCTGTTTAAAAGGTGACTAAGACTTTGGTAGCAGATTCTCTGGGTCCTCTTGATTGTGGAATGGAGCCTTTGTGAATTGGTCATACTGAGGATGTTTGATCAAACTGGTGCCTGGTTAGCTTGGAGGGCTGGTCAACACCTTGGACTCTTTTTCCTATTCTTTCAGTCTTTGCTGACTAGGTTTTGAGGTGGGGCATATTGTCCTGTGGGTGGAGGCTGCTGCCATTGTGTGTGCCACTGCCATGGAAAGGAGGACGTTTGGTGTTCAACAATGTTTAGGTAGGCTGGATTTTTCTGGCATCCACATGAATGCCAGTAAAAATTTACATTTTTTAAAGAAAATTATCATCGTCATGCACTTTTATCTGCAAAGCTGCAAAGGTATTCACCAATCAAGCTTCTAAAGTCAATAACACATAAGCAAAACAAGGACTCTTTCCTGCTGTATTAAAGACAACAAGCTAGAATCAAATTATCGTCACAATTCAGTGTCCTTTAAATTTGACAAATGACACTGAATTCTCTTTGCATACAGCTGTGAGATGAGTGCACAGGAACCATCTACAAAGTGCAACAATCTGTTTGTCATTTGGAAAACCACACAGATATCAGCAGGTATAAGCATGGAAGCAAAGTAAGTTGATGCAGCACTCTGCAGACATCTAAGAGGGCTAAGTCTGAAGCTTGGTCCTATTTTAGATTCTATAAGAGTGCTAAGAAAGAGTAGCTCAAACATAGTCACTGTGCCTGCAGAACACGCTAAAAGAAAATCACATCACAACAACCATCCACTATTTTATAGCAAATGAAAGGGAAGTTAACTTTTAGCTCAGTGCATGCTGTGGGAACATAAGAGCAGGAAAAATACACTGGGAAGCAACACTTCATGTTACTGCCCATTATAGAGATTAGTCACCCAGACAAAATCTAATGAACTGTCAGGGAAGTATCACATTAAGCACGAAGTCGGACAACAAGCTGGAGGCAATGAAACAATATTTCCAAGTAGCAACAAAGGAAAAATGGTAATGAACAAAAGTGGGCAGTTTATTTAGGAATCACACTTGTGCAGGAAACAAATTTCTTTCCAAAGTAGCAGTAGCTGGAGGAGAAGAGATGCCTGTGAGCTGTCAGTCCACATCTGGACTGTGTTGTGAGCTTTACCTTATGACTGTCCTGATAACTCTAATGTCTGAGTGGAAAAGGGACACTGTGACATGAAGCACTTGCAGGAAGAGGTCCTCAATCACTGACAGGAAGCATGAATGACACCTGACACATGGCCGACCTCAGAGTGCTGTCTGCCGCCAACAGCTGCTCATAAAAAGACCTGTGGTTGACCAGACCTGACACAAACACAAGTGAACGCACACATCTGCACACTCACACACAGAGCCATGATAATACAGCTGAGGGATATATGTGGCTCAATAACACAAATTCCTTTCTGATAACAATGATACCACTACTGCTGCAACTGTTGTATTCACATTGATTTATCATTTTTTTCAGTTAACTACTTGATTGTATCATCTACAAAATATAATATTTAGCAAAATGGAGAATACATGCATCTCTATATATGTATATGAGTAAGTGTGTCACAGGGCCAACACAGAGAGACCATTCACACCTATGGCCAACATAGCCTCACCAATTAACCTAACCCCACTAACTGCATGTTTTTGGACTGGAAGAGGAAGCCAGAGTATGCAGAGTGATCCCACACAGTCACAGGGAGAACATGCAAACTCCTCACCCTAGCCTGCGTGGTGGCCATAAAAAGAGCTGTTCCAATTCTCCAAATACTAAGGAAAGGAGCTTCAGTGTTTCCTTTTTTGTCTCCTTTACCATGGGATACACTGACACCATCCTTTATGAAAGGAGAGGAGAAAATGCCATCCCATAATTCATTGCGATGCATCCAAACATTCATGAAAACAATCGACATAATAAACAAAGTGGTGCAGATCATAAATGTTAATTATATTTCCATTTTCCATTTCATGCCATAACCTGCTGATATATTTTGAGGTTTTAACAACAGGCTGTTAAAAACACAGTAACACTGGGATAAGTGCAGTCATAGAAATCCTAAACAGGGAGGAGGACATGAGTTTCACTGGATCACAGCAGGTAAATAGAAGAAAATGAGATGTATTTAATTTTATAGGCTATGGGACAGATTTATTAAGCGGGGAAAATTATTGTGATGCCGCCATGGCAGGGTGATCTACTAACAATGTGCTATAATTTATTTACAAAGATTCAGTCAGTTCACTTCAGTAATAACCAGCATTCTGCTATGAGCAATGCAAATTAGTGGCTCAAAAAGGGAGAGAGTGATGAAGGTCTATTAACCAAAATAATCCAGTGTAAGCTCAGGTTTCACAAATATGTTTCTCTCTGGGAACAGTGAGGCAATTCAGATAAATGACAGGAGGCTGAAGGAGGATCAATATGTTTTTGATTTAAGGGATAACTCTTCTGATAGAAATCACTGGGCACTGTGCGAAGGGTTCTGAGGACTGAGACTCAGGTGGAACTCAAGATTTATCCAAAGGAGAGCTGAATCATTACAAACTAAAATCTATGTGGAACAGCTGACCTGTACGATGTGCCGAAGAACACAAAGCATTATTTACCATCAGATCACGAGCCGTCCCAGTTACTATGTTACTGTGCTACATGCGTAAATGCACGCATCGCTTTTTATTTTTAATAGCACATTGCAACATTCAAGCATGAATGCTGAGAAGAAGACAGTTCAGTTCATTTCTGCTCTGTTTCATGAAAATCCCAGTATTATTGAGGAGCAATAAGTGGGGCTCGCCTCTAAACACTCAGTGTGAGGACTGAGTGAAGAGTTTTAGGACAGAGCCAAAGAGCACTGCACTCACAGCTTTAAACCATCCACGCAAAGTGCCAATTATGCACTCGTTCTGATAACATCTCCCCTGCCTAAAAAAACCACTACTAGTAGCAACTATCACAACCACAACAGGCATAAGACATGATATTTTTGGCATTAGTTTTTGTGCAAATTGCAGTAAATTGTGTTACACAGACTTTGTATTTCACATTTGTGTGACTTTAAATAATCTCCTCCTAAAAGTGAAACTACCACAAATACATATCCTATAAGGCCAGCCGCAAAAATACTCCTCCCTCAACTTTCAGTCAAAAACTGACACTGTGCCTCTTTAATAAATCCAGCTGCTTTTTAATGTCAAAAGAAGGCTTTGCACTGCTGCAGCAAATCTGGCCCTAAATTTTTCATTTTTTTAAATTTCCAACCTTTGGAATGAAGGGATATTTTTCACAGATTGTTCTTGTTGATGTGATCTGCATAAAACAATGGGGTTAGAATACGTTGTGGTGAAGTAAGGGCGCTTTTATGCTCAGCGTGCGACACCCGCGGGAAAAGCAGAAAAGCACCCTTTGACATCACATCCTGTGTCGCGCCACAATATTTGTGGCGCTTCGGACGGTCGTGCACCTCTCAGTTTTTGTTACCTGGCCTGTTGCGCCATGGCCGCCGCAGCTGGGTTGAAGACACAAGTGTACGACCGTGTTGGTTTTTACCGCCGTTTTAATGTTATTTCAGTACAGAAGCTCAGAGACATACAGATATACAGAGAGAGATGTTGCAACAGTTTGAAAACACGAGACTTTGTGGAAAAAACTTTGAATAAAAGTCTTTGCATCTGGTTTTGACTTCTCTTCCTATATCAGCGCTGATGTGGCGGTACCGTCTGAATGGTGACACCCATTGTTCAGGAGAATACTGCAGCGGCTTCCAGCGCCTTAACGGTGGGCATAAATAGAAGTGACTGTGATGATGTTTGTCGCGGCGCACGAAGTGACCAATACGGAGGGTGTACTGGGGCCTTAAGATGCGCATTTGTAGTCCATCTTCTGCACATTGTAGTTTCAACACGGCAGACATCCGGTGTTGAGTAAAGCTGTTTGAATTCTCAGCACACTGCTCTTCTCTTTTCCTAACTCCTTATCAATTCTTCTACCCACCTTTTGTTGATCTCAATGATGTTTTCATCGAGGTCCAGGAAAAGAGGTTAGGAAAAGGAGATAGGAGGGACTTTTGGAACACACCCAAAGTCTGTGCTGAAGTGATTTGGGATGGAGTCACAGTATCAAACTCCCACCCACATTCCCACTTCACCTCGAACACATACGCCTGCATTTTTTTACATAGCCTAGCCAGCTACTCCAGTTTTAACATTTCTGCTGACAGTTTTACTGTGACTGAAGGCTCATACACAGGTGATACAACCATGCCAATATATTTTAAAAGGCTCACTTCCTAACATGATATATTTCTACACAAAAACATAATTTTGTAGCTCCTACTGTTAATGCATTAGCTAGGTTAGCTGTTAGCATATGTATTCAATGTCTTAGCAGTTTGTAGTTAACTAGTTATCAATTCTCCATACCTGTCCTATCTTATAGTGAATATGATTAAATGGATAGTTAGTCACAGTTTAGTTTTTTGTTATTCTCATTTTAGACCAAAAAAAAAGGGTATCAACTGCACACACTCACAGAGGCCCTGTAAATATCAAAAATATCTGGAAATCAAATATTGTCTTTTTGTAGTACAATCATGAGAACAATATAAACAGTATGAAGACTGAAACAGTTTTACATCCATTACACACTCACAAAGCACTCTGGAGCCTGGTAACATGGAAATAGAAAACATTTAATAAAATGTTATATTTTAAAAAAAATTTTAAAAAGTGTAAATTGCCAGTTTCATCCTAGGGAAAGAAAAACAAAACAAAACAAGGGGGACTGACAGAGACAACTTGAATTTGAATTCTTGGTTCCACTGGTTTGGAGAAACTTTCCACTTCTTTCATTACATTTGTGCCCGGTGTTGACCCAATAAGGCAGACAAGTGAAGATGTCCATGTAGAGCGCAGTAAGCTGCAGGAGGCTGTCAGCATATTTAAAAGAATAAAAGGCAGGCAGCACAAAACGGTATGTTTTAATGTGGTCCAATTTGTCTTGTTAAACAATAGAAGAAGATGTTTGTGTGTGCAAGGTGGTGGAGGTGGAGGTGGAGGTGGGGGCACCATCTTTGCTTACCTTTCTGTAAGAGTCACCGCACGCCACTGCATTACACCCCAATTTCGCTCTCAGACTGCTGGCTTACTTGTGGTTCCTAGGATATTTAAAAGTAGAATGGGAGGCAGAGCCTTCAGCTTTCAGGCCCCTCTTCTGTGGAACCAGCTCCCAGTTTGGATTCGGGAGACAGACACCCTCTCTACTTTTAAGATTAGGCTTAAAACTTTCCTTTTTGATAAATCTTATAGTTAGGGCTGGATCAGGTGACCCTGAACCCTTCTTTAGCTATGCTTAGCTACGCTTTAGGCCTAAGCTGTTGGGTGCTTGCCATGATGGACTGAGTGTTTCTTCTTGACTCACCTCTTTTCATTCACTATGTGTTTATACACCACTCTGCATTTAATCATGAGTTATTAAATGTTTTTCCTTCCCACTGTTGCCAAGTGCTTGCTCATAGGGGGTCGTTTGATTGTTGGGGTTTTTCTCTGTATTATTGTAGGGTTTCTACCTTACGATATAAAGCGCCTTGAGGCGACTTTTGTTGTGATTTGGCGCTATATAAATAAAATAAATTGAAATTAAATTGAATTGAATTATTATCGATCTCTGGCTCTCTTCCACAGCGTGTTTTTTGTCCTGTCTCCCTCCCCTCACCCCCAACCGGTCGCAGCAGATGGCTGCCCCTCCCTGAGCCTGGTTCTGCCAAAGGTTTCTTCCTGTTAAAAGGGAGTTTTTCCTTCCCACTGTCGCCAAGTATTTGATCACAGAGGTCATTTGATTGTTGGGGTTTTCTCTGTATTATTGTAGAGTCTTTACCTTACAATATAAAGCGCCTTGAGGTGACTGCTGTTATGATTTGGCACTATATACAGTGCATCTGGAAAGTATACACCGCGCTTCACTTTTTCTACATTTTATTCATATTCCAAAATGGATTAAATTCATTCTTAAAATTCTACACACAATACCCCATAATGAAAAAGTTGAAATTCTTGCAAATGTATTAAAAATAAAAACAAAACTATAACATATACGTAAGTGTACATGTATTTTGGTGAAGCACCTTTGACAGCAATTACAGCCTCAAGTCTTTTTGAGTATGATGCTACAAGCTTGGCACACATATTTTTGGGCAGTTTCTCCCATTTTTCTTTGTAGAACCTCTCAAGCTTGGATAGGGACTGTCAGTGCACAGCCATTTTCAAATCTCTCCAGAGATGTTCAATCGGGTTCAAGTCTGGGCTCTGGCTGGGCCACTCAAGGACATTCACAGAGTGGTCCCGAAGCCACTCCTTTGTTATCTTGACTGTGTGCTTAGGGTCATTGTCCTGTTGGAAGATGAACCTTTGCCCCAGTCCGAGGTCCAGAGCACTCTGGAGGAGGTTATG
>VUQS01070652.1:0-12691 GCA_015108495.1 Heterochromis multidens
TATTTATTTTTGTTTTTTTTGTTTTTTTTTTTTTTTTTTTTTTTTTTTTTTTTTTTTTTTTTTTTTTTTTTTTTTTTTTTGCCTGTTTTAAGAGATTTTAATGTAACTTAAAGAAAAGCATTGTTTGAGTTGCCTGACTGTCTGTGGTATTTCTGTCA
Source organism: Heterochromis multidens (assembly GCA_015108495.1). Taxonomy (NCBI): domain Eukaryota; kingdom Metazoa; phylum Chordata; class Actinopteri; order Cichliformes; family Cichlidae; genus Heterochromis; species Heterochromis multidens. The sequence continues at coordinate 159 of VUQS01070652.1, forward strand.
TTTCCGTCTCTTGCTGGTTTTTCAGTAAAATTTCAAAGCGTTTGACGCTTTTGCTCATCCTGGAGACCCTTGCTCTTTTAGTTGCCTGCAGCAGCAACAGCATGCAATACCTGTCAACTTAGAAATGGAGTCGACTAAGGTCAACAAACAACTGGCTCATAGTCAAAATGATCCTCCAACATTCTAACAGAAAAACAAAAATCTTTTTGACTTTAATGGAGACCATAATTTACTAAATAAACTTAATGCATTCAATAACACTTGAAACTAGTGACAGAGACAAACTCAACAAAGTGCTGAACTATGGAACATAGCTCAAAAGAGCTGCAGCCAGTTTTCCCATACACTTCTATACAACAGGACTTCTTTTGCAACCACAGGAGTCACACTCTGCTTGCTGTTAGAAAGAATGTTGGTTTAAGGTACTTCCACAATGGCTACCCTTTTTAGATCAGGAAGCTATGCCCATCCTTATGAACAGTCATTGAGCTAATATAAACTAAGATTAGCTTCCCTCCTAACAAGGGTGAATTGCAAGCAACCTAACAAAGTCAATTATTCTGTAGCTTTGGTTGCTTATAATGTTTAACTTAATTGTCATTATACTATCCACCCATCCATCCATTTTCTGCAGCATATCTGGGTCCAGATCACAGTGACAACAGTCTAAGCCTACCATGGTGTTGTAGGGTGTGGACCCATACATTTCAACAATGGACCCATTCTGACTGATCATGAGATGTATTTTCTTAGGTTTTATCTTCAGTTAACAAAACGGATATTTAAATAAACAAAAGAGTAAATGTATTTCTCTCTCTCTCTCTCTCTCTCTCGATTCATATAAGTCACTTTAGCTCGCCCAACAGTTTCTTTCTTTCTCTCATCTATAAGACATCTTATTTATTTATTTCGTTAAACTTTGAGTCTCGTCTTCACAATACATGGCGAAAATTATGATAGATTGGTTATTGGTTTTCTTTATTTATGCGTGTTGCATGCTCGTTCCTACCTACTGTACATACCTGCAAACACAAGCAACAGGATGCTGAGTGCAGCTCACATGACCATGAGTGTCATTAATAACAACACCATCTCTGTAACATCCAGAAAGCCTTTAACAAAAAGCTTGACATTTTGAGGAACTCCTACTTGGAGTTACAACAGTAGATGGAGGACATACTGCATGTGTGAAAACAGCTTGTTTAGCTTGCTTGCTTTAGGTGTAGCTGAAAAGCAAATTGTGAAGGTGGCTCTTGTTTTGATGTGTTTAAGTCATACAAAAAAGTAACTGCTACGCTAAGCTAACCACCTTCTGCTTGTAGACTAGCTTAATATTTAACAGACTGATATGAGACTCTAAGCAAGAGTCTTCCTGTAGTTCCTGAATTACAGATTCCACATTCAATATTTTCCGAAATGATCAAATGCAGTTTATAAAGTTTATATCAGTTTATATCAAATGCAGTCACTTGCTGTAACTTGCAGAACATTGAAAACTGACTTATTCTCAGTGCCTACTGGAAGCGTGCCATGTTCTCCTCATCACCCTCAAGAGTAATAAGTGGTTAGAGCCCTTGAATGGACAGATGGCCTGTTGAACGCTAGCTGAAGTGAAAACCATCCAGACCAGTACTCTTCAAAGCTTGGCTTCAGCCAGCAGTCAGAACCCAGCTGGTGTTGGTTCTAACCTTGTAATCAGTGACTAATTTACATCAAGGATGCAAAATGGATGCAATGAGAAATATTTAATTGCCAGTCAAGATGAAACACCTGCAGGTGGATGCTGAGATGATTGATTGATTGATTGATTGATTGACTGTTTAATTCCGAACATATACATATAACTAAATAACAACAAAGTACATTGTAAACAGAAAACAAATCAAAGTAAAAGACATAGAGTTGCCATGACTATTTCTATATACCACACAATTTACATGCTCAAAAAGGAGTAGGACAAAGTTTATACTTATCTGATCCTGCGCTGCCTTAATACTGTTTAATAAATGGATGGAGTAGTTTAAGCTACAAGCCATGTGATTTTGATCAGACAAAAGACCAAAAGAGATTTATGATGAATATGCTTCATATTCTGATTATTTTTTACAGCAAGTTATCTGGACATGAATAATTAATTAGAAAACTGTTGGTCCATCCATCCCTTGCATATCAACAACCTACGTGAGTGATCGCAGGGCAAAGATGGACACTTTGGCAAAATCCCCAGAGGCCATCCCCTTTGATGATCGGCGCCATGGAAACATACAGTGATTTATCTCCCACAGAGTCCTGGGTGGAAAGCTCATAATTACCAGTGCATTGTGATTAGACTGAAGTTGGGATTATAAGAGACCTCATTCTCACTTCTCTTTCAGCTAATCGAATTGACTCATCTTCAGAAATGAGAATTCCATTGATTCTCCCCCCACCCCACCCCACCACCCCCCCCCCCCACCCCACCACCCACCCACCCCCATTTCATGTTGCCAGGTATTGAATTGGACGTCTATGTGTGGATCCAGGAAATTGAACAAGAACTCAAGAGGGGAAAAAATGCAAAAGCTTACAGAACTTCAAGCTTAGAGTTTACAACCTTGACAAACTGATTCAGTGTAGAATACTTTTGTGTTGCATGAAAGACTCCATCTGCTAGTGTCAAACTGATGCATGCACGCACACACACAATCACAAACACACACACTGTGTTAAACAGCATAGATACAGAAGGAATTTTAGAAAATTGAGTCACGTTAGAATGGAGCAGACCAAATGTGGCAACATTAAGTGAATAAATAAGGCAGCGGATTCATTATTTTGATTCCAACACTTCACAGATAAACAGCATTTTATAAGGGAGGGGATTATGTAAACCCTTTGCTCAGCTTAATGCCATCTGAAATATTCTGCCTCAACAAGCAAATCCTAAAATGCTGCTCTTCTTTTAAAATTAAAAAAAAAGCCTAGGGGAGTTATTGTGAGCTGCAGCTGCTTGTTTACTTATTTCCACAACTCAGTGCATTTTCTCTGGCACACGTTTTTGCAGTGCAATGCAACAGAGCAGCAATGAAGCTGTGGCTCCGTTGGAGAAAATGGAACAGGCATCTTTAAGGTCACAGATGTTTAATTACAATGATGTTATCGCTAATGAACCAAATTGTCCTTGGCAAGCCGCCATTAACAGCATAATGCTACGACAGCTCTGCTGCCATGGGGGTCGGCTCAGAAATCTATGCAGGCGTTATAATCCTTGAGCTTGCAAGAACAAAACTAAAGTTTCCAAATTACTGTATACACAGAGGAACTCTTCCAAAGCGAGATCCTTAAAAGATCATCTGAGGAGATTTGAGGGTGTCAGTCACAAGATAATACTCTCACTTTTAAAGATCTCAGATTTCTTGGGTTAATGTGGCCTGGGAGTTATTTGAGGAATTAATTTCGTGGTCAGGTGACTAATGGGAAATGAGTGTTGCGCACCACTGAAGCATAGTATTTGGGTCAAAAACAGATGTACTTTTGAGTAAAATTAATGATACAAAACAAAAAAAAAGTTATAACACATTCAGAAGTTACTGACTTTAAAAGACAAATTTTTGCTTGCTATGAGAACTGAAGTTCTCTATTATTCTGGCAAAAAAAAATGGGACTTGAAGGTGTGATTTACTCACTGAACCATACCTTTAAATTATCTCTATCTGTAGTCAAAAGTAAAAAAAAATGATCACTTGCTATCCAACTTCAGTTGTAGGACAGCTTATTGAAAAAGACAAACTCAAAAGGGCATAGACAAGAAGCAACGCGCTCCCGGTCTGTGTGAGGTAGAGTAAAAACACAGTCGAAGACGGACAAGCTGCCCTGGGCTTTCAGGCGCTCTCAATTTATAGAGGGTGGTCTACTGTGCCCACTTCAGCTCCAAAACAATGGTACTTTCCAGTTTTCTGTTCATTACTTTTACCTAGGTCACTCTGACCTGAAAATCTACAACATCTCACTCCTCGTCAAAACATTCCCATTTGAAGTACCCATGTGCTCTCACGTGTTCCGTCCGATAAGCCCAGGTGCTATCCTTCCTAGATGATGTCCTCACGTAGTGTCCAATCATAGCACACACAGACACCCCCACCCCACCACACACACAATCACAATATGTGGATGGATCAGTTGTACTCTGAACAGCCTGTTTGTTGTGAGATGAATACACTACTTCTAAAATAGGTGAGGCATTATATGAGAACTAAACTAATGTGTCCTGTAGTGCTAATCTATTGTGATATTCCAGTATTTATTAGTGTTTGTTATAAACTTGTGATAATTTTGAATACTCCAGTGTTACTTCCCAATGCTTGCTTTGGTATAGTTATGGCATAAACATAGTCCAATAAACACACTTAATAATTAACAATTACTGAATAAACAATATTTATACTTCTCACTGCATATAATGTTACATAGGTCAAAAGTCAAATTGGTTTTACAAAGTGAAATACTGAACATTATGTTCTAGTTTTTAATAGTTTAATAACAACCATCTATCCATTCACACGTACAGCCAATTTAGAATCACTAATTAACCTAACATGCATGTCTTTGGGCTGTGGAAGGAAGTCAGAGTACATGGAGTGAACCCACGAAGGCACAGGGAGAACATGCAAACTCCACACAGAAATGCCCCAGCTGGCCGGTGGATTAGAACCCAGGCCTTCTTGCTGTGAGGCAAGGGCATAAAACTGCATTAGAAATGCTGTAAATGGATACAGTTAGCCCAGAAAAAGGTTAAAAAAAAAAACTGCACTTATTGACATCTTTTCCATGATAACAAATAGAGAGATATGACTCCGATCAGTTAGTTAAAACTCACTGAAAAGTGCTGTGAACCTCTTCTGTGCACATGTGCCAGCACAACAGCATGACTGTTTGGGATCAGGGGCAGGACAACACTATATCTGCCATTACAGAACTCTCCCATAGATTTCTATTCAGGATTCTTTGAGTGCCATGTTTCCTACATTGTTAACTTTGGCTGTCAGCTGTTAAGTGTCTGGCAGGTGGTGTACAGCAGGTCCAAAGCTTTTCTATTATTATTTATCTTAGGTTTTGGCACTTGCTTTCATTTAACAGTTATCAGAAAGAGGGGAAATGAGGGCAGAAAAGATGGGTATAACATATCACGTGTTATCACTGATGAGATTACTCAATAGACAACAATAGACAATTTTTCTTATATAGCCCAAAATCACAACAACAGTCGCCTCAAGGTGCTTTATATTGTAAGATGACCATCGACAACCCCCTATGAGCAAGAACTTGGCAACAGTGGGAAGGAAAAACTCCCTTTTAACAGGAAGAAACCTCTGGCAGAACCAGGCTCAGGGAGGGGCAGCCATCTGCTGTGACTGGTTGAGGGTGGGGAGAGGGAGACGGGACAAAAGCCACACTGTGGAAGAGAGCCAGAGATTAATAATAACTAATGATAAAATGCAAAGTGTTCTGTAAACACACAGAGTGAAAAGAGGTTAGTGAAAAGGAAATGCTCAGTGCATCATGGTAAGGCCCCAGCAGCCTAGGCCTATTGCAGTATAACTAAGGGAGTGTTCAGGCTTACCTGATCCAGCCCTAACTAGTCACCCTAGAGGAGTTCAGAACTTATCTGCTACTTTTCAAATTATGTAAAACCAAAACAGCTAAAGTTTGTCACTCTTTTCATAATACACGTCATTTGAGCCATGTTTAAAATATTAGTTAGTGATCTACAAATGGGTAAACAGGCAAACTGCAGATTCCTGGAAAGTCCTGGAAATACCTTTATAAACATCTGATAGATGGTTGTTTTTTTTTCACTGAAACAATAGAATCTAAACTCATCTACATTTTTTTGTCTTTTTGACTGTCATTAGGCTACACTGACCTTCTGACCAAATAGGCTATAAAACACTCGTTTTGCAGAGTGTGTGGTGCTGATGCTGCCCTCTCTCCCTTTACCGCACCTTCTCCCTCTCCTTCTCTTCCTTTTCCAGGGTGCTCCGTCTCCTCCTCTTGGCATCATCCACTCTCGCATCATCGCTGTATTGGCTGCTGTTGTGTTCCGTATTTACTCACAGGACGACCCCTCCCACAGTGACATGTAACCCGAGCTTCAGGTGAATTGTTCTCTGTGGATTGTTCACAGAGCTGAAAACGATGCGCTTTGCTGCGAAAAGCGCCAAGTTGCTTTTGTAGAATTCGTTAAACACGGACGCCTGGGTCGCCTCCAAAGAGCGCGTCTGGATAACAGTAGATGATTATTTGAACGGCAGCAGTGTGGACGTAAAGGTGAGCTGGGTTTATGCTGTGCGTCTGGGTTTTGGTTCCTTCAAAGTCGCAAAACGCTGGTTGGTATCGCTCTATTGAGCCGTAGGAAAAAAGAGCAGGAAGGACAAATAACTGATTAGGCGAACATTGTAGATTAATAAGTAGTAATGATAATTACTACCCACAGCCATATTTCTATATTTTTTTAAAATATCTTTTTCAGGTGTTCTGTGGATTTAATGCAGTTTATGTAGTATTTTTTAAGATTTGCAACTAACAATCAGCCTTTTGTTTAAGTAAAAGAAAATCATGTTTAGAATTCATACTTGCTAAGCTTGGTTATGGATATGCATTTAAATATATATCTGAAGTAGATACATTTTTTTTAAGTAATAATAAATACAAAAATACAAGAAAAAATGATTATTTTCTTAACCTGTTCATTTCTGGGTTAAAACATGTCTGAAATTTTAAATTGAAATTAGGTTTGCAGTGATATGAAAGTGGCAAAATTGCACCAGTCCACAAACAAAGAGGCTGTAAACACAGAATGATTGGCATTTCAGCTTAAGAAATTATTTAAATGTTTGTTGATTATCACATTCATTTCTGTGAGTTGTTTAGTGATTACTTGGCTAACTGTCTCCTCTCTAAACTGACTTCTGTTTTGGTATTTTTTCCCTCTGTGCTTCTCTACTTTTAATCTGCTGTTGCTTTGCTGCTCATTTCTTTAAATTACTATTATGAGGGAAATCTATCAGGGAAAACAGCTGCTTAGGTGTATCCCAATTACTCGATAGATTATGTGAAATATGTGATTAACGTAATAATTAATAATAATTCTTGCATATTCTCTGTGTTTATAGTATCTGGTCTGATACCATTTTCTATGAATGGATGAAAAAGTCCACACAGATTTATAGATGCAAGTGTTGAAATTGAGCAGAAGGGCAAATAGAAAGTAATTGTTGGAAAAATACATGGTCTGTATGTATTTTTCTAACTTTTTACTTTATACATGCACAGTGAAGAGTTAAAACTGTAAACAGATGCAAATATTTTTTCAAAAGATGTGGTGCTGTGAGCAGTGAAGTAAGCAGACTTCTTTGTATTGGTGGGGAATAGGGGAGGAGTATTACTGTTGTGCATGTATCAAGTTACACTTGTTCCAGCCTTTACTACCAGTTGTCATGTATGGGTGATGCCAACAGCAATCATTGTTGTATTCAAATGTGGATTATAATTTATTTTTAGAGTCACATGCATGTCATGCCTTTACCTGTTTTATTCTTTTCCTGATGCAGTCTTACTGTGTGTTCTTATTGTTATCTCAGTGCCTTTTTTCTTAATAATACTTTATTCTGAGATAGCTACACCCTATGTAAATGTATATCTTTATTTTCAGGTAGTGTAACACATTAATTTCCATTTTCCTTCTCTTTTCTTCTCCTTTTTTGTCTCTTCAAGCTGTACACTCTCTGAGGATTATAAACCTGACATGTGTACACCTAGTGAGACGGTAACCTGAGGTCCCATCCTGAGGAAAAACCAGGATGTATTCCATTGCCTTGGAGCTTTTAGGCAAGACCAATGTCAGAGGTTGTTGTAATCCTTCTGCTGCAGGAGTGCTGCTCCTGCTGTGTCTTGGCTTCCCTCCCTTCATGGCCACTTGCCCACCTTCCTGCCTTTGTGCCAGTGATATAATTTCCTGCAGCGGATGCAATCTGTCTGTGGTGCCCTTTGATCTACCAGGTTATGCCACACGGTTGGACCTTAGCCACAACAGACTCACTGCCCTGCATGTGGACTGGATTTCCCAACCGTTTGACCGGCTCGTTACACTGGTTCTCAGCAAAAACTTAATAAGAACCATTGAAGTGAACGCCTTCAATGTGACATCACATCTCCTCCACTTGGATCTCTCATCCAACCAGTTGACAGTGCTGAACTCATCCATCTTCACCGGGTTGAAAGAACTGAGGGAGTTGCTGCTGTTTGACAACCGGATCATTCAGATCAATCCAGGGGCCTTCAGGGACCTCCACAACCTACAGAGGCTCTACCTCTCTACAAACAGGCTATCTGTCTTCCCCCTGGGGATTTATGAGGAACCTGAGGGGCCTCTAAACCTGACCTTTCTTGACCTGTCATATAATAGACTCTCTAAGGTGCCTGTCCAAAGCCTCTTGTCCCTCACCCGCCAAAGAGGAATTTATTTGCAGGAAAACCCTTTAGTCTGTGACTGTGCATTGCTTGCCTTGCTGCAGTACTGGATGTGGAAACAGTATCCCCCTCTACTGGATTTCAAGGGTGAATACCCATGTAGAAATGGGGCAGAATCAGAGTTTCATTGTAAGCAGAATCAAATATCAGATATGCCCCTTGAGACACAGATCTACCAAGTAGAGCCTGGTCAGTGGTTAAGAGTGCCATGCCCAGGGTTGACTTTGCCTGTCCAGGAGGGGCTTGTGGTCTTCTGGGTCACCCCAAGGATGGTACTGAATTCATCAAACAATGATGTAAGTGCCCACCTCGCAGTTCTTCCCAATGGCACCCTTGAAGTCCGAGAAGCACTGATGGAAGATTCTGGTACATATGGGTGTGTCATACCCCGTGGACATAACAACGACCCCAGTGACTCTCTTGAGGTCACAGTGGTGGTTGGTAATTCAAGCATTACCTCCACCAGTGGTCCAGCACATCGCAGTAGTGCAGAAAATTTCAATACTGCATTTACTACCCTTGCTTCTTGCGTGGTCAGCATCATACTGGTGATGCTTTACCTTTACCTCACCCCCTGTCGGTGTCGAGATGGCAGGGGCGGGGGCTCGAGAGGGTGTGGTGGACGAGCCATTATCCTATGTTCAGACCCCAGAGAAGTGGAGTCAGCACAGCAGCGGTCAAATGGGAAGAAGGTGGTTTTCTTAGAGCCTCAGACTGAGGACTCTGATATTGGCTGCACAAAAATAGCAGCAGTTAACTTGGATCATGTCACTACCGAGGGCATTCTTAAGAATGGAAGTAGGACAGTGGGACAGCCCCTCACAGACCCCACTCATATGGCATAGCAAGAAAAAGTACCTTTTGCACATTTCTGTACAGCCTGAACCCAAGTGTTTTTTTCTCACTGTCTTGTTTCAGTACATCATGAAAAAATCCATTTGATGTGAGTACTGCACAGTGATTCTTGTGAAGTAGTTATGCACTGTGGGGTTTGGGTGTTTGGTCTAAAGCAGAAAATGCAGTCCTTTTGTGGGCAGAATTTCAATTATGTCTCGACTGTAAGTGGTGTCTGTTTTTTTTAATATTAAGAGTTCATATGGAAATTCCAACATTACCGCAGGAAATTGTTACAGCAAAGATCACAAAGATAGAAATGTGGGTGGGTTTTTTATACTGGGCTGAGAGAAATATTCACACCTGATGTGATGAGCTCTTAGAGGCACTGGTGGCTGTTGGGTATTGTGTATGCATTTTCAATGCATCATGACCGTTCTTTTACCATCTGTCTCGTACTGTGGGGCATATTGTTTTTGAAACATGCCAGTCATACTTGTGAATTTATTTTAATGTTGTTTAACAATGTTGTGCAGATTACACTATGTCTGCTATTCACCTTCAAAATCTATATAAACCTGTAAAAAATCCTTTATAGAAAAAATACACACAAAACCCATTGTGTTGCTATATAAAACACTTGATGAACTGTTATAGGGATGGTTTACTCAAAGAAGAACATTTTTCCAAAATACCCTATAATGGTATGAAGCTGTCATTGTCCTGGCTTTTGTAAATAAATGATGGATGTAGCCACAATGATGTCATGCATAGATTTGTGGACTACCACTGTGACGCCTCGAGGGTGCTATTTTGGCTGATTTCATCTTAGATTTTTTTTTTTTAACCATAACCAAATTTGGAGAAGGTGACAGAGCCGACGGGTTATCAGCTAATGTTAGCAACAGCTAGCTAGCTTGATTAGCAATATGTAATTCACTGTAAAATGGAACACTAATTTTTACTTAAAAAATACCATTGCTGACCAAGACAAAGCACCATTCATCTGTAGTTCTAAATTATGCCTTACATTAAGTCTTCATTCCATCGATAACAAAGAGTGAAACTAGCTATGAAGACCAAAAGTGCTTGTTTTTTCTTTTGTTTTTGTTTTTTTGCAGACTGTTGGCATGTTTATTTCTGCGGTAAAGTTTGGCATTTTAACATGTTCATAGGGACTGACTCACTTTTGAAGGGCGTCTAAAGTGGCCATTTAAGAAACCTGCAGTTTTTGGCTTTTTGCTTCATTTTTCAGGCCTGCGTGGTTTGGAAAACTCTGTCTTTGAGATTTCTCCCTCCAACTCTGATATAATGGGGTTAAATGGAGTTTTGTTTGTGCTAGGTCAAAGTATATAAGCAACAGAATCTGAGGCAGTTACAGCTATATATATATATATATATATAACACCTTCAACTCTTCTGGGAAGGCTTTCCACAAAGTTTAGGAGTGTGTTTATGGGAATTTTTGACCATTCTTCCAGAAGCATATTTGTGAGGTCAGACACTGATGTTGGATGAGAAGGCCTGGCTTGCAGTCTCCGCTCTAATTCATCCCAAAGGTGTTCTATCGGGTTGAGATCAAGACTCTGCAGGCCAATCAAGTTCTTCCACACCAAACTCGCTCATCCATGTCTTTATGGACCTTGCTTTGTGCACTGGTGCGCAGTCATGTTAGAACAGGAAGGGGCCATCCCCAAACTGTTCCCACAAAGTCAAGAGCTTGAAATTGTCCAAAATGTCTTGGTATGCTGAAGCATTAAGAGTTCCTTTCACTGAAACTAAGGGGCCGAGCCCAACTCCTGAAAAACAACCCCACACCATAATCCCCCCTCCACCAAACTTTACACAGACAAGTACCGTTCTCCTGGCAACCGCCAAACCCAGACTCGTCCATCGGATCGGAAGGAGAAGGGTGATTTGTCACTCCAGAGAACATGTCTCCACTACTCTAGAGTCCAGTGGTGCCATTTTCTAAGCTGCTGCTATACACTGGTTACATTCTGGTTTTGTTACCACAGTGTTACCTTTACCATAATCTTAAAAATAACAACAAATATTTGTATTTGAAATCATTACTTAGAGACCTGTGAACCTGATTTGGATAAGTGGAAGAAAATGGATGGATGGATGATTACTTAGAGAAAATTTACAGGTACATTCATGTCTGTGTTGGCTTCCTTGGGGTCAATTTCCCCTCTTTGTCGTTCATTGAACTCATTGATCTCTTCCAAAAAGGGGTGCAGGCAACAATTGGGTTTAAAGCTAAAGTCACTGAAACATGTTGTTTGGACCAGGAAACTTCAAATACACATTCTGGAGACATGGTAGACTTACAGCAACTTGCTAAATAGGGGTGATATAGAGTTGTCTGGATAATGACTTAATGTTTGTAATTTTGCCTCTGTACATCAGCACTGTGTTTTTTAAATCAAACACTGAAGATGTGATTGAAGAGCAGACTTTCAGTCTAGAACCCATGGACATTACCAAATGTTGTGTTTCCTCTCTAGAGATGCTCTGCAATGCCTTCAGTTGCTGTTTGCTTGTGGGTCGCTGTCTTCAATTTTGTATTTAATAACTGATAATAACTGAAAAGCATGCTCTGTTGGTTGATCAGGTGACTAACTGAAGAATATCCCATTTCTTTGCCTTGAGAAACTCCAGGGTTGTTTTTGCAGTATGCTTTGGGTCATTATCCATTTACACTATGAAGGACTGTCCCATCAGTTTTGCAGCATGTGGCTGAATCTGAGCAGAGAGTACAGCTCTGTACACTTCAGAATTCATCAGAAATGTCTATCAGCAGTCACATCATCAATATACACCAGTAACATGGTTCCGCTGGCAGCCTTACATGCCCATGCCATAACATTGCCTCCACCACATTTAACAGATAACAGATGGTGTGGTATGTTTCATATCGTAAGCTGTTCAGAATCAGAATCAGAATCATCTTTATTTGGCCAAGTTTGTACACGCAAACAAGGAATTTGACTCTGGTTCACTTTGCTCTCTGAATGCAAAAAAAGAAAAGTTTTTTAAATAGGCAGTATATACAATTTATACATATATATATATACATAAAAGAGTTAAAAAGTAAGAAAAAACAAGTTACAGAAAGTCTTAAGAAACTATACAAACTATAATTACAAAACTGAGTAGTGCATATGTGTATATGACCTGAATGATAT
>VUQS01070659.1:0-29358 GCA_015108495.1 Heterochromis multidens
ACAGAAGACCCCGTGTGCTGTCAGCCTCTAAGGATTATGGGCCATCTACATCATCCTCTCTTCCCCTCTGTCTTCAGGCTGTATCCATCCATCCCTTCTGCTCTCTTATCTACATCCATCCACCCATCCATCAACCTCTTGCCCCCCCCCTTGTACTGTAAAGTTGAATATATATTGCCACCCCTCTTTCTCCCTCACCACCCCTTCTATACCTTTCACACCTCAGCTTACCTACAATGAATGACTGAATACACACAGAGCACGTGCACATAAATGACCCACCAGTTATATGTAACTAATTAACCTCTGCTTGGAAGTGTTACCAGATCATCTTCATCACACAGCTGTATTCAGTGTGCCCTGCTGCCTAACTGTACAGAGGATGCAATTTCACTTGTGGTCTCAATGTCACTTTCACAATCCAGTCATGCCAGAGCCCATTAAGTGGATATGGATGTATAAGAATAAGACCTCACAGGCAATGCCATTGCATCTGCCAAACTAAGAGAAACTTTGGCATTGTGAACGGAATTCAACTTAGCTTTTGGATACAATCCAGCACTGATGTGCACATAAACTTTGCAAACTACATAAATGTGACTTTAAACTCATACAATCTCTTTTGAAATAACAAAAAACAAAAAAACATGGCAATGCAGCCTATTTTTACAGAGGATCAACAGTCTTGAGTGCAACTTGCCTCCTCCCTAATTTTAAGAACTAGAACTCTCACATTCATTTTGCCACCTAAATCCATTACAAATTACCATTGCAAAGATAAAACAGTTTTCTAATCTGACACCATCATGGTTTAAGTTTAGGGACATAACCAAATTAGCTAAGGATAGGCTAAGCTGTGGATTATAAAAACAGTATGTTCAAAAGGGTTGAGGTCAGGTGTCTAGGGAGGTAAGTCCATCATAGTGAGAATGATCTTTGGTCTTCTTTGTTCTTCAAATAGTTTTTTCAAAGCTTTGATGTGCAGGTGGCAATATTATCACCACCATTTTCCCATGTGGGTTTGATGCAGTATCGCTTGTTCTCTCTCTTTTTTCTCCCCCCTTTCTTACACCCTTTGCACCACCAGTCTCATCCTTGGATTCATCAGTAAACAGGACTCTTTTCCAGTCACCTACTTTGAAAAGCCACTGTGTCTCAGCCCACCTCAAGTGACTGGAGTTGTCCCCCTACCCCAGGTTAAATGGTTTAGAGATCTCTGCTCCTCTACTAACAGCTTTCTTTAGACAAAAGCGTTGCTGATTGGGGTCCTGTTTTATTTAGTAAATTCAAAACGTCTTAAAAACTTTTAGTTTGGCAGTGAGTCAACAATGAGAAAGCCCCTCTGTAATTCAAGTAAGACTTCTGACACTGGAATTTTTCATGCTACATTTCCTACTATTACAGTGTTACTTTTTAAGTAATGTTCTGTTGGAAACCAGGGGAACAGACATATTTAACACAGGTGAACAATGGCTGCAAGTTGATTCGCTTTAATAAGTCTCTACTGAGTAGATCTAATCTATCTAAGTGTATTTGAATATGTGCTTCAGTAAAAGTGATACAGCTCAAGGTAATGTGACCTAATGCAAAGAGGTTAACATGAGCAATGCCACAAATTTGCTTATGTTTGATTTTCTATGTTTACCTGCTGGGGAGTCGCGCCTCATGTTACGTCCAGATTACCCCTAGACCGGGGACGTAACACAACAGAGCTGATTACTTTGCAGGCTTACCTACAAATGGAATAGATTGGCTATCTTTACTAAAGATGTTCCCTTTTCTTCTATTCTTATTTTGTTTTCTCCCAACAAGAAGTATAACCACCATATACTTCAGGATTGCAGGATGTGTAATAGGGTACGGGCTATTCTTAGAGGGTAACCTTCAATTCACTGAAGCAGAAAAGAAATAGATATTAACCTTTAAAACTTCCAGGAACAATGCCTGTCTTAATGTACTTGTTAAGTAAATTATTTTTGCGTTGATTTATAAGTGGATATGGAAAGTGATGCATAAAAAGCGCAGTGTTTGCACCATCTGGCCTCATGTTCTTTGGCTGCTATTCTGCGATGCGACAAACATGTGGACCAAAGGCATTTTCTTTTTGCCAAATACAAGCCTGTCTGGAAGCAAAATACATTACTTTTTCTCATTTAGAGAATTTATCCTGCTCACACCTAGAATCTGCCATTGTGTCATGGCAGTCCTGTCATATAAACACCAGCTTTGTGAAGCTCCCGCTTTTCTTTTGAGATGGTCACTAAGATATTGAATAAATTCTTTAGTTACTGTTCTAGGTGAGGTTTTGTGGGGTTTACATTTATCCTGTTTTGATTCAACTTGTGACCAGGAGGTGCAGGAGGTTCCTTAAGGTATTCAGGTAAAATTATGTTGTGGCTTTGGATTTGAGCAACTGCATTTTTCTTTTGAGAACTCCTTTAAAGGAGACAAATATCCACATTCAGCTTTGTATGACTCATCCATGTAGCTGTCTGTGTAACTTGGATTTAGTAACTTCAAATTCAGCCTTTTTTTATGTGTGGGTTCCATTATTCCTCTTTACACCTGCTTATTTCTATCATGTTTTTCTGTAACTCTTTTAAAACTTGCTATAAACATATTGGTTGCTGTGCTCTTCTTGGCAGCATTACATTTTAGATGAACAGTCATAGCGATTAGGTCACACACCCACCCACACACAACTAGTAACCATGCTGACCTTCAACTCCTCCCACCATCTGTCTACAAATCAGAGAACAGATGCTGTCTGCCAGTCAACTAACACCCTGACATTTAGACCAATTAGGGCAGAAGAGTGATAAAACGGTAAATCAACAGATTGAGACATAAAGAGAGAAGGCACTGATTGATAGATAGATTGCTATCATAATTATCATTCTTACAGTAGTTGTGTGACCCTGACTTACTGAATCATATTCAGAGTCCTGGTAACAAATAAAGCAAGAGAAAATTTAATTCATTATTTTGTGATTATTCTCTTCCTGTTACTGTTGCCGTTTGACCCCTGTTACTACCCCACTTAGCTTCTGCCTCAGATTGATGATATCAGGCTATTGCTGAATATATGTGTGTATTTTGTACTCCAATAACCAAGCATATGAAGTTAAAATGATATTCTGACACAATGACAATGATAAATGACAGGACCAGCTGCATTTCAGTGTTTTACTGAAGAACACTTCTGGAGGACTTGTTAGAGCTGTGAAGTGGAAGGCCCATGTGCTTCCTTCCCCAAACAGAAAAAAAAGTACGAATAACAGCAAAATGCAAGGTTACAAAATATAAAGATTTGTTGAAGTAAATGACAACAGTGAGGATGATCAAAAAGACTGAGAATGAAAGATACTTCACAGCAGTATTGTGATGGATGGATCTGTCTTACTCTTTTTCCTCATCTGGTAATTAAACAGAGTTTATAAATTATCAACTTTAATGACAAACTCCTGAAGTTGTGACATATTAAGTATTACCTCTCAATCATTCACATCCCATTTCTTCCTCTCTTTAATTGAGTGGAGTGTGTCTAATTTTTTTTTATATGCATGTTAGACAGTGTGGAAGAGTTTATTCACCTGTCTCTGGTTCATGTGTCTGCCTGTTTGAATGTGCCTTCATTCATGTACGTGGGAGAGACCCTGGGTGTTGGTGAGTGCTAAATGTCATCACTGACATCTTAAACAAATAGCTGCATACTGAGAATTTAATGCATCACAGGCCTGACGAAATACATTTGGGTTTTCCCTCTCTTCTCTACAGTCATATTCACTTTCCTTCTCCTGGCCCTTTTTACTCTTGTATCTTTTCCTGTTCTGGTGTAACAAATTGGTGTAAACATAATATTATAGGTTCAATCAAAAATGGAAACATATGCAATCATTACATCTTAGTTAGAGAATAATATCAGGGTTAAGTTGCATAAAAAGAGGAGGGTTGTACTGGCATCAAATTTAGAATTGACCCACTTATATGACTGTGCTTGGATGTAACTTTATAGGGTACCTTTAACTTTCAGTGTGTGAGTATCTAAGATAATTGATGGATTAAAGAAGACATATACAAGTATGAAACACATAAAACCATAAAATGAAATAAAAATGACAAAGTATGAAAAGTGATGTGTCTTTCTAAAAAGACTTATTAGATTACTGTCACCAACTATAGTCACAGTAATAAGGTACTGTCACAAAGAATTTGATAGCAAAATGCCACATGTCTCTAGTGTTGACAGTCTCTCAAAAAATGCTTATGAGACAAAACTTAAAATGGCCACTTCCAAATAGTTTTTGACAGTCCATCCATAGTCTAAACAGACTTAAACAAAAAGGTGACTGCAAAATGTCATTTCATAGATAAACCACATCCATAAGGTAAGGCTCAGTATGCTAGTCTAAAGTTGATATTTAGCCCTATGTAATCAATATATACATCAATATATAAACTCATTACATGTAAGGACCACAATTAAACCAAATCAGTCATTCTCGATGTGACCTTTTTGATTCACTGCTAATTGATAGGCTTACTGACTGTACATGTTATAGAAATACTGATTTTAAAACCTATCACAATGAATATGGGCTCAAGAAATGTATCTGACTTCGAAAAGATCAAGACAGTAATACAGTCAGGGGTGTTAAGAACATTTTTTAAAGTAATGAATCCAAAGGCTGTGTTATACAATACAGCATTATTATTTCAAAAAAGATTTTTATAATTCAACATTATTTTAAGTGACTTGATCTGCGTGGTTTGTCAGTGATCATTTAGCTTTTGCATGCATTTATGTATTTATTTTGGGTTTTTTTTAAAGCGATATCATAAACCTCTTTTTCCAGTTTCAGGAACAAATTGTATTTGACCAGACCCACTAGAAAGAAAGTGAAAACAATAAATTCACAAAGTGTGATTTCAATAATTATAACCCCAGTTCCAAAAAAGTTTGGATGCTGTGTAAAATTTAAATAAAAACAAAATGCAATGATTTGCAAATCTCATAAAACCATCTTTTATTCACAATAGAATATAGAAAGAATATCAAATGTTTACTATTTCATGAAAAAATATGATTTCATTTTTAATATGATGGCAGCAACACGTCTCAGAAAAAAATGTTGGGATGGGGGAAACCAAAGGCTGGAAAAGTAAGTTTAATTGGCAACGGGTCAGTAACATGATTGGGTATAAAAAGAGCATCTTAGAGAGGCAGTTTCTCAGAAGTAAAGATACCCAGAGGCTCACAAATCTACAAAAAACTGTCTACAAATTGTGGAACAATTTCAGCATAAAATTGTGAAGACTTTCTACAGTAAATAATATCATCAAAAGATTCTGTGAATCTGGAGAAATCTCTGTGTGCAAGGGACAAGGCCAAAAGTCAATATTGGATGCCTGTGATTTTCGGGCCCTCGGGTACCACTGCATCAAAACCAGGCATGAATCTGTCATGGAAATCTCTGCATGGGCCCAAGAACACTTCCAGAAACCACTGTCTGTGGACACAGTTCACTGTGCCATCCACAAATGCAGATTAAAACTCTAAATATGATAAAGAAGAAACAGGACTGCTGAGCAGCTAGAACCCTATATCAGAAAAGAATGTGACAACTTCCACTCCCAGAAATTCAGCAGCTGGTCTCCTCATTTCCCTGATGTTTATGGACTGTTGTTAAATTAAGTGATTCTGCACAATGGTAACCATGATCCTGTCCCATCTTTTTTGAGGGATGTTGCTGCCATCAAATTAAAGATGAGCCAAGATTTTACTTAAAATGGTACATTTCTCAGCTTAAACATTTTCCATGTTTTTTGGGGGGGGGGTTATTGTGGATAAAATATGGGTTTATTTGCAAATCATTGCAGTCTATTTTTATTTTACACAACAGCCCAATTTTGGATACAAATGAGATGTTACTGTCATGAAATTAAAATTACACCATGCTTTTATAAGGTGTTAGAGGTGTATAAATGTTACAAATGGGTCACTTTAGCTTGTTGGTAGGTGGTTGCAACATGATGACATCCTAACATCTGATATAGATAAGAACTTTCAGGGGCCTAAGATGTACCTGTACCTGAGTGCCAGTGTTGGTTGCTCAACTCCTGATCGTGTAGAAGGAGTTGCCAGACAGAGAGAGATTTTGTGTGTTAAAGTAGGATGTATGTTTAAACACATTAAAACAAAATGGTGCAGTCATGCAAATAAAACAATTTAAGAAATGTAAGGTCCTTATAAAAAAACAGAATATGCTGTAAGAGAGTTGCAGAGTTTGCTAATGGAGTTGGATAGTAAGAATGTTCTCATCTATCCCCATCACTAGACACCGCAGAAGAAACAATAGAGCTTTTTTCAGGACAGACAAATCTATATAGATGCATTAAGTTACATTTGAGATGTAGTATCTATCACACAGCTGTCATAAAATTCGGATGAGTCTTGATAGCGGCGTGAGAGGCAGAGGGTGAGTGTGATAGCCAGATAGAGAGAGAGAGAGATGTTAGCTGAGGGAAAGACAGATCACAGACATAACCATGATGATGACAGATTATTTAATGAAGAACTGACTGGCTGGAAGGAAAGAAAACCAATTAGAAGACACGACAGGAGCACTGGGTGCAGGAGAAAGAGATGGAAAGAAAGAAAGATGGATGAATATTGGATAGAAGAGATGGATCAAGACAACGGTTGAGAGGATTAGTGAGAACAATGGTGAGATAAGCAGAAAGATAGGGAAATAAGAATACAGATAATGACCAAAGACAGAGGTAGAGATGTGCAGAAAGACAAAACTGTTAAGCAGACAGAGTCGGGAAAGGAGGAAAAATGATCGACACAGAGAAAGATTTATAAGAATAAGAATTTCTGATTATATTACTGGGAGAAATACAGAGATTTGAATGTTACTGTGTGTTAGTGAAGGATGTGGGCAGTGAGCTCTTAAGGATTGAAAGATGAGGAAATGTCTTTCAAGGATACAGCTTAAAGGAAACATTAAAACTGGGGACATTCTTCCAGTGCTTACTTTGCTAAGAAAGAAGTTTTTGTCTCGGGAATAATGATATCACTTACCAAAAATAACTGACACAGCTGCAAAATTTGTGACAGAATGCAACATTAGCATTCAAAAATGAAGAGGAGCATATATAATGGAAACCCAAGGATTAAGTGTGTGAAATTGTAGGTCTGCCTCTGTATGCATTTGTGCATGTGTGTATCTGGTTGATACCCCATTTTGAAATCTTCCTCACTTGTGGTTTTGTCTCATTCTGTCTCCCTTCAATGTTTAATGGAAGGAGGGAGAACAAAGTGCTGGAAGTCTTCTTTCTACAGCTGCCTGAAGCACCTTGTATTTTGATTTCCCATGACTTTTCACGGTTTTGTTTTTCCTCCCTGTTTTTGCCTTCTCTGACCATGAATTTTACCCTGAATCAATGTAGTTACTCACATGAATATTGCAAGTTTGCTTTTTTTCTTTACAACCCTTTCTGTTCATTCCTCCTTTTGTTTTCTGTCTCTATCACTTTTTTCCAACCGTTGATGTCCAATCCACCCTCTTACAGGAACAATACTTTTCAAGCAGTTTAAATAACCAGAGATCAATACAGGAAGTGCCTTTTGTGTCTGTGGGTGTGTGCGTGAAAAACCCTGCATAAGCATGTGCATCTGTGCATTGCTGTTAGTGGGTAGTGTGCATTCATGAGAGACTGTGTGTTATTGTGAATTATTTATGAGGCTAAAGTTCTCCTCTGGGAGAAATGCAATGCAACATGCTTCTAATATCTTATTCACAACATGTCTTTCTGTGTTTAAAACATGCATTGCCTCAGGAAGTTTAAGTTTTCAAACCCTCCAGTAAAGGAGATACAAACAGTTGATTTACCCAGCATATAGCGAACTGCTACATATATGTGTCAGCATATAAGCTGACTATACCATTTGCACTGCTGCACAAAAAATTTGAAGTGCCTCTTAAGCAACTTCAGGTGCAGTGCACGCATTAGTGACATTTAGTGCAACATGTTAATTACAGCTGTTAATTTAAGAGTAAATGATATATATGACATCCTATATACTGTAATATAGAAAGAATCATGTGTATTTTGTCTGTATCTACATCCACATTGGTACTGGAGTTTACTTGATCATATAATGACCAAGTAAACATGATTAACAGCATTAAAAATAAAATGTAGGCAATACTGAGGAGCAGTTTATGTATATGGAGTCACAAGCCAAAAGACGAAATTACAGATATCGTTGGAATTACAACAAAACATAGGAAAAGAGTGAATAAATAGAGACAGGTGGGAAGGCAATCCTGATACAAGCATTCTTAACACTTTCCCTGCCAGAGTACTGTTTTCAACTTACCAGTGACTCATGAATCACTCATCACTCAAGATCTACCGGGATATTTTTATTTTGTTCAAAAGAAAGAGCAGAAAGATAGACTTTGAACACTATTACATGATGCGGAAACAGTGATTGCTGGAATATTTCGTCATTGGCCGAGATAGTGTTAATCATGTGTTTCATCTAGCCTCGTCTGCCCAACATTGTTTTATTTATATGCATGTATTTTGATTTGATCATTTGATCCAATGTGCTTTTCATAAACATGGGCAGTTGTGAGCTTTTGTGTGCATTAAATTGCATTTGTGTGAGCATGAGTGCAGCTGCGATTGTGACTTTGTTTTATAAACATACAGTTGTATTTATATGGAAAATAATGTGTCTGTGATAGAGGGCGTGTATCTCAGAGTCATGCATAGGTGAACAGCCTGATTGAGAATGAGCCAGTCATGCATGTTGACTACTGATACACATACCAGCACCCAGTGTGCAGCTGTGTGTGTATATCTAGTGACATACAGCAGCAACTGTATGCGTATGTGCTTAGTATGTAAATGTGTGTTTTTGTGTAAGACAGCATTAATGTGCATATCTACCACATTTTTATGACTATACATGGCACTGTGAAAAAGTTGCAGGCATTTTGGTTGTTTAAATTCTTCTCCATTGCAGAATACCATTGAGAAGGCATCTGATCAGTCCAAAATACATTCTGCAACTCTCAAACATACAACCAGAGTTACAAAGCTCAATCTTCAGGGACAACAAGAACGTGGAGTCTTGCGGCAGATGGTACGGCCCCTTTAGAGCCCTGGTTTTGACATCATGGAGTAAATCTGGGATTTATGTGGTAAAGTGACTGAAGCAACTGAAACACCCCGAGTCCAAGAACTAAGGCAAGTTTGCCAAGATGCTTACAAACAACCAACTTGCCAAATCTCTTGAAAACTGTGCATAAATGCACCTAGAAGAATTGGAGCTGTTTTAAGGTAAAATTGTGTTTTAAGAAATGTTGCCTTTGCTGCTCTTTGTATGACATTAACTGATAAATAAAATACTCATTGTAATACTTCTGGTAGCATCTGCACAGGCTAAATGAAAATACACCTGGTAGTTGTCTTGAAGCTACACTAAACAAGCAAATCTTGCATGTGTAGTAAATGGAAAGTCTTAATGACCACTGAAAGTGCTTTTTATACTGCAAGCCACATTTACCCCCACACAAACATTCTTGAGAATTAACGTGCAGTTCAGTATTTTGCCCAAAGACACTTTGACACTGAGCCACAGCCGCACATAGTAGCATCTCCCTAGGTGATATTCCTCTGTGTGATCTATATGCAGCATATTCATACCTAATTGGCAGAACAGGCCAACTGCCAATGTGCCTCCAGTGAGGCAGTACAAGACCACCTTTAAACCAACAGATGGAGATTGATGTCCTATGCGAGAAAACTGATTTAAGATGTAGTTCAGTTCTATTTTTTTAAACTTTCATCTGCAGTTGCTGTTTGGTTTTGTATAAATATATTGAACAACCAGTCATGCGGCCTACTTAGATTTACATTTGAGTTGTTCTCCCCCCAAAGGGAGGGAGTATGTAATCCAGTATGTAATCCAGTATGTAATCGGTTCCGTTTGTTTGTTTGTCTGCCTGTCTGTCTGTTTGTTAGCAGTCTAACATCCACAGTTTTCAAGATATCATTTTCAAATGTTATGTAATGGTTTCCGATTTCCGATAATTTCACCAGAATTAAATCAGCTCGAGCTGGTATTGGTATAATAACAGCTCAAGCTGATTTAATTGGGTCAAGGTCAAGGTCACACCAAATGTGAAAATCAGTAAAAACTTTATATTACCCACAATTTTTTATGGATCGTCTTCAAACTTCACAACAATATACTAGGCCTTGGGGGACATGAGTACCTAGGTTGGCTAAGCATTTGACCTTGACCTTCATTGTTAGCGCACAAAGGTCAAAGTTGACCTTGAAAAATTCAAGAAACCATATCGAGTATAATGTATCATATGAAAGGGCATGGAGACAGCCGTACAACACACTTTTGATTTTTTTCAGTACGGCGCCCTATGATGTCACAATGACGCCCATGAAGTTAACATGTTTAATAAAAACAGGCTGACGTCAGCATGTTGTAATAAAAACATCATAAAACATCAAAGTTTTAGTATAGCCCTTGCCCTTCGGGGGGAGTTACGCTCTCTGAGGGTTCTTGTTGTTGGTCTTTTAACTTAGCACCTGACCCCAGAGAAGGGAAGTACAAATACTTTGTTACCATACTTATGTAGAATTTTCAGGTATCTGTACTTTACTTAGTATTTATTTTTAAGACAACTTTTTACTTTTACTCACTACTTTTTTACGCATATATCTCTACTTTCTGCTCCTTAAGTTTTCAAAACAGCCTTGTTACATTAGGTTTAAGACATTTGAGGGGAGTTATTATATAGCTTCATGGGGTGCCTTCCCAACATTAAAGAGATTTAATCAAACAAACAAACATAATAATTTATGCATCATTTATAGAGCTATACTTAGGGGTTAAAATGTGGCTGAATGATCCGAAACAGCGTTTTTGGTTCAGATGTCTGTAAGATGTTGTGGTCACGGTATTTCAGCATTTAGCTAGCACTACAGGAGGGGAGGCAACATAAAAGGAGTAACGTTCTTAAAGTGACAGGTAATTTCAAATACTGTACAATGTTTCTAACATCTCAACAAATACCAGCAAACACACAAACTGTTTCTGTGCAGTTTGTCACACAGTGTGATGCTACCTAAAGGTACAGCTGCAGTATTTCCCAGGGAGAGAAAAGACTGTGAGATAACTTACATACATAATGTGAAGCTGTGTTTTTTTCTTATTGTGAAACATCAAGCAACTAACTGTGTTATTCAAAGGTTGCATGAAAATACCAAGCTTGGTGGGTTAGCTTGCAGTACTGTGGTGAAGTTTATCATAATGCACTATGATAACAGATAAACAGTGGTGTCCATGGTCAGTGTTAGGTTACATAAAGCGTAGCAAACATCAAATTAAATTTAAGCTGATGGTACTGATTAGATTCACTCACTGAATTCCACCTTTATACTATCTTTATACTGTCTAGAGCTTGGAAATCAGCCATGATAGCTCATCTAACACCAGCTTATATCGCGATGAATTGAGCTGACGAAATCCACAAAGAGTAGCAGCACAGCCGGCTTATCACAGCCGGTATACAAAGAAAATCCACTGGAGGTCAGACTTATTTCTAAGTGATTCTTTCCCCCACGCTGCACCACTACAACCAATCTTAGGGTTCCCCCACCTGCTGAATCCTACTTCAACCCCTGACTATTCCCATTTTTCTGTTTATGTGTGGAGGCAGAGTCACCCATCTGCAATGTAGGCAACAGCAAATACAGCTAGTTTTTGTCTTTTTCTTAATTCCCTTTGTTTATCTCTGCTTGTGTTCTGTATAACAGATGTTCAAGCTGAGTACATTCATTAGAATTAGAATTTAGGTTGAAATAAAGCTTGTATTCCCATATATTAATATTACTTTATTATTATATTAATATAGCTACTATGGCTGAATGTCCCTCAAAGAGCTACTTTATACTCTGAGTACATTTCAGAGCCTGTACTTTTTTTTACTTTTAAAGAAGCTGCATCAGTACTTCAGCTTATACCAGACTATTTTCATTAACACAAGTATCTGTACTTCTGCTTAAGTGAAGAATGTGTGTCCTTTTGCTACCTGTGGCTGACCCTGAGTAAACAAAAGTCATTATATACAACAAGCTTTTTTGTAGTGAAATGAAACAATGTTAAAAGCAATTAAACTGCCCACTGTAGCTGTTGTCTGTGCTTTTTATACATGCTTTTTTGATCTTTGACATTTCCCCCTCTGTGTCTCCCCTCCTCAGTGAACCACAGTAGAACTTCCTGCTCTTTTTACCCAACAAATAGAGTCATAATAATGGCTTTTTTGAGGGCTGCACAGAAGTGCTTCCAAAGCTCCTGCAGTGGTTGAGTTCCTATTATCTTTCTCTCTGCACAGCCACAATGAAGAGAGAAAACGGACACAAATGTGGGGCAATAAGTATGGCTTTATGAGTGAAACTTTCCCAAATTTTCTCATACTATGGTGAGTCCTGGTAAGGCTGTGGCGACACAACCACATTTTACATGCAGTTACTCACACAACCACAAGAGGTCATGCACTTATACTGTTGATCACCTAAGCAGTGGTGGAATAAAACAGGAAGATCATTTACATATGGAGCTGAAAACACAAATGTGCTTTTGGAGCAAACATAATTATATATCATATTCCAACTCACAATATATAAAATGTGTTGCTTTGTGTGATACTGTACAAATCCACACTGTGTAACCAAAGCTAAAACCAAACAGAACCTCACTCACACTTTAAATAATTTGAAAGAGAAGGAACAATGGTTCTGTTTTTAGTAAGCCATAAGCATAGCCCTGAGAACTGCTTGAGAGTTTTTTTTGGAAAACACATTCCAACACATCTCATGTCTCTGAACCCACCAGGGGTCGGATCTTTTTCTATGCTTTCACTGTAAAACTAAAAACTTCGTGACAGAACTTCTGCAGATGAATGTGTTAAAAATTCAGCACTGCAGGTGCAGGATAGTTAAAATTCTATAATTCCATAGTACAAACTCTTTATCAGAGGACATGAACTGCTTTTAACACCGACTTGCCCGTCTCCCTGTCAGCCTGTGTTATCTCTCTATCTGCAAACAGGCTTCATCCAGCTCAAAAACTGTTCCCATTTATTGTGTGATCTTCAAGAAAGCTATGATTGTAAATGTTTACAGTGTATACATAGCACCAGTTACAAGAACCAAAACTCTGCTAGTTAAGTTATTTCTGGTTACCATAGCTCCTGTTTTCTATCTTTCTGTCAGCTACAGCATCTCTTTATGCTAAAACTATATTATGCATGCAGATAGACCGCCTAAACAGTGGTCTACGTGGTAACCCAAAACACATCCATCATCATCACCATGACAACCACGGATAGAACTGTCAATCAGTACTGCACTGTCCCATGGGGAGCTGGGATAAGCCTACACGCCCACATCTGCACAGACAAATACAGGTGAACAAACACACCTTCATACATGCACGCGCAGATAAATGTGCCCAGAATGATGCACATATACACACAGGAACTATGTTGTCTGGGTATTTACTATCACACTCGATGAGCTGTGAGATTATACACAAGTTTGTGCACACACACACACACTGTCACACACACAGATAATAAATCTGGGTATGGCTAGATCCATCATAAACTGACATAAACTGACATATATGGTGTACAAGGGCCTTTTACCACCAGATGTCACCTGAGCAGATGGTTTAAAAACAAAGATAGGGTCATAATCACTGCCAAAGAGTAGAAAAATTATTTTAAACCTAACATTCTCCTAAACATCTAAGTTGATCGTGACATTATTTAGCTACTACCACATAGTACTTAGACTATACAATATGAAACATACCCCAAATTTATGATATATGCTCCAAAATAAAATAAAATGTCTACAGAAGCAAAACTTTTGCCCTGGATGTCAACAACTAACTTCTTGACACTCATTTTCTCTGAAGTGAAACAGTAAGAAAATTTCCCCTTTTTCCCACTCCCTCTCTGTTTCTCACAGAGATGTCCTGACCATAACCTTTACCCCCCTTTGTCTGTCTTCTGCTCACTCCATCTCTCAGCATCTCCGTCTCCCCCTTGGTTTCTCACCATCCCTCCTTCCCTCTCAGATTAAACTGTCTATCCCGCTGTCCCCCTTGAAATCCCCTGTTACACATCACCTCAGGCTGTGTGTGTGCATGTGTGTGTGCACATAAGCCAGATATGCTAGCTGAGCATTAACCTGTCAAAGTATCAAGAGACAGAAGGAAAAAAAAAAGCAACAAAAGGGGGGGGGCAGAGAGAGCCGCATAGAGCAGCAGATCCAGAACTTTACATGTTGCTTGATAGTGATGGTCTGTATTCTGTCTCACACACAAACTACTGGATAATTAAATGTGTCTGAGCAGCAAATATAAAAAGGAGTTTGTCAGTATGTTTATTCCTGCTTGAAACAAACAAAAAACAACCCAGTTCATAAAAGTAACATACATGTAATCTTTACAATAAAAGTCCATTGTCAACACAAAGAAGCCTGGTGGTCTAAAACTCTGACCTCCATGTAGTTCAAAAATAAATACCTCCTATAATTATTATAATTAAGTAATGTACTAGGACAACAATGACCCATTTGTTTAGATTTAGATTTTATATTAGGCAATATTTTTTTTTTCCTGGAAAATTAAGCCCAATTAAACCTTTTCTCTAGGCTTGTACCAATTCATAATTACTGAGAATGAGTTCATAGCATCTCTCTCTCTCTCATAGCAGAAATGAGAGAAAATCTGGCAAGCCTGTCATGTGTCAGTGTCTAAAAACTGATTCTGACCACTTTCAAAGCCTGAGAGGAGAAAGTGTGAATGTGATGAATGGGTTTTATGTATTACTGTTTTCCATGTTTCACTTTTACAAGAAAAAAGGCTTTACTGATACGTTCTCTTTCTTCCTTGGGTCAATGGGAATTATCAGGGAAACTTTACCTCAAAAGAAATGTTTGCCTTATAATCAAGGCCATCCTGTATTCATACCAATGTAATACTACATAAAGACCACTAATATTGTTATATAATTATATTGGCAAAATTTGCCATCTTTAATTAAATTTCCTTTATTTTATCTTTAAATCTTAAATCTACTGAATGGGTCCACCATATCTCTCCTGTCGTGACAATGAAATTTCTGAAATTGCCAGTATAAACGGCAGCTTTTTTGTGTAATTGTGACAACCATGATTATTGTCCTATTGTCCATGTAAAGAGACTGTTTCTCTTGTCACAGCAGCCATGAGTATGTTATGGCTGTTACTAAGCAGCTGTGACTAATCTTAATTCTCTTCAACCAACACTGAAGTACATAAACAGAGGTTCATACATACCCTAACACACATTGACTGTAGTATGAGAATACTGCTACTGTCGTGGTCCCTAGGTCTTGGACCCTCAGGTTTGAGTTTTTCTGCAAATTATTGTTCTTTTGGGTTTTGAGAAGTGATTTATGTTCGAGTTCTGTATTATTCAAAGTTTTCTGTTAATAGAATCATTTTTTATTTCCTTGTGCTTATGAGTTTTGTCATCTTCAGATGATTTGTATTCGATCTTATCGTTTTGTTATTTGTGCTTTTGGTTCTTAGTTTAGTTTTAGATGTCTTTACGTTTGTTATTTCCCTTTTGTGTTCCCATTCTGTTCCTTCGGTCTTGTGTCTGTTTGTCTTTTTGTCTTTCTTGTTCCCCTGTTTAGTTGTGTCAAGTTAGTCTTGTTTCCCCGTTCAGCCGTGTCTCGTTTCCTGTTTTATTTTGGTAATTGTTGTTCTTTTTGTCTCGTGCTGAGTTTTACTTCCCTTGTCTCGTCTTCTGCGATTAGTTTCAGCTGTGTTGGCTTTGCCACCTGTTTCCTCTTCCCTTGTTACCTCATGGATTTAAACCCTTAGCTTATCTCTGCCTGTTGTCGTGTTTTACTGTTTCTCTGTTTCCTTGTGTAACTGTTTTTCCTGGTTGCTCCTAGTGTTTCCCTGGTTTGAATTTCAGTTTTGTTTATGGACTCTTATCAGCCAAAATAAACTGCTCGCTTTTGTTTTCACTCAACCTCCCTCCGTGTCTGCATTTGGGTCCACACTTCCACAGATTCCAAACATCACAGCTACTGGTTATTTGTGTGGCTTCTAACCAAAAACAGAATCATCCCTGAAAGCATTTTACTTTTTCATGAAACAATTCTACAAATACCTTGATTACAAGACAAATTCACACTGCAGAACCCTATACAATAGCAAATACATCCAAATACCAATAACCATGTATGTTTGTCCATTGAAGCCATTTGTGCAGCTGCAGCAGCTGTAAAAAACACAAGAGCAGGTACTACTAGTCTGCTTAGATGTGTAAAATCATGTGCATAATAAAAAGCAAACTTTGGTGCCATCACACAGCCAGCTTACTGACTCCCCTAGATAATGCAAAAGGTCCAGACTCTGCTAAGGCCTGTATGTGGTGAGGGTTACATTAGTAGATCAAAAGGTTTCAGAGAGGTGAGTTTCTAACTGAAGAGTACCAGAGAGGACTTTCTTGCCTTTTTTTTTGTTCTTGCATCCTACTGAGATAATATTGCTTGATGTATGACAGTTGACAGGAAATCATCATGCCTAATCTGATACTCCTTTCACAAAATCACTAAGAAAGCTATCCCAGGAGAATCCTTGCTTAAAAGTTTATGATAGCTTTTTGTCCTCCTGAGTTTACTGAACTGAAATGATGATGTTAGGTGTTTTTTTTTTTTGTTTGTTTTTTTGGGGAAAGAGAGCTACGGTAATGAAAAGGTAGGTGATATCAAAAGTGAAGTAGTACAGGGTTGAAAACAATAAGAGAAACCTGCTGTCCTGAAAATCCATGGCACTGTTTGCCACAAGCCTTCACACACACAGGAACACACATGCAGACACTCACACTCAGACAATGTGAAGATCCTGAATTGTTTAGTGGCTAAATGAGACCCTGCTGACAACAACACTGCCGCTATGCAGCACGTGTGTGTTTGCATGTCTGTGTGTGTTACAATGTGAAAGAACATTTCTGTGTGTGTGTGTGTGTGTGTGTATGTGTGTGTGTGTATGTGTGTGTCTTGTACCTTGGCTGAGTAAACATGCATATGAGAGTGTTTGGGTGCTTGTGATGTACAGTGTATTGTGTGGGTTACACTGTCAGCAGACTAACAAGGGAAAATATATTTTAAACAAATGACATTACAGTTACAACTGGAGTGACCGACATAAACTGCTGCATAGAGAGTATAAAAGGTGGACATAGTTACTGTGACATCATCAATGGGTTTCTGAAGTCCTGTTTTAAAGCCCCAAGATTAGTGTTTTCACACCCCCATCTTGGTTTTAAAAAAAATGGATGTGACAAGGATTGGCTAATGACTCAATAACAAGTCATTAGGCAATGAGCACAACATGGATAATCCTCCATTTTGAAACGTAATATAGCCAAGTTTTACAAAATAGACCTTTTTTTTTTTATTCCACATGACTCAAAATGATTGACTGAGTTCATAAACTCATCAGGAAAGTAATTACAGAGGTCAAGAGAGAAAGCCATTTTCCTACTTTCAATTTCTAGACTTCTATAGGACTGGAAGTCTTTTTGTAACCTCAGCTATCGCCATCTGGTGGCCTTCAGATGGAATACAGGTTTAAGGCACTTCAGAATTGTCTTAATTTTTCTGACCGAGAAGCTTCATTTATCATTTATACTGTCTATGGCTAGCTGACTGAAACCTCATTCTGTATATCTGCTAAATATCAGTTATGAATAAATCTGGGATTGAAAATAAAGCAACTGAATGAAACTGTCTTTAATTTAAAAAGAAATCTTAACCATTGCACATTGCTTAACGTTTTTGAATCTTTTCAGTTATTAAATACATAAATGCCATAGTAAATAATGGCAACACTGAAGGTGCAGTGAAGCAGCTGATCGAAGTACTCACAACAGCTGAAGCCAACTTCTTTGAGAAAAAAAAAGACTGAGAAAAAGAAAATCCAAAAAATTGCTATATGGGGTCACATGCTAGCAAACAAAACTCGCTGGAGGTGTTAGGGGAAAAAGTGCTTTTGAAGTTGCCTTAGTTGCTAATTCATTATTGCTGACTTGCTGAAGTTGACTGCCCTTCCTCTCCACCCTTGCATTCTTATCAAAAAGAAATGTGATGGTAAACCAATGTAATATGCCCATGTTAAAAAAAAAAGACAAAAAAAAGTTGTTTATACGCTAAAGACAAGTCATTTTAACCTATTGCTATGTGGTTGCTAGGCAACCTGATGGGGTCATAATATATCATACATTATTCAACTTCTGTGGATATAAATGAGATGTTACTGTTGTGAAATTAAAATGGCAGGATGCTTTTATAAAATGTTGTAGGTGCTTAAACCCTAAATACAGGTAAGTTTAGCCCTGTTTTTAGCACCAGAGGTGTTTGCTAGGCAGCATGGTGAACCTCCAGGGGTCTAAGATGTACCTGTGGGCCAAGTTTGGCTGCTCAGCTCCTGATATTTTGTGTATTATAGTAAGATACTCTCGCACTGGATGGCATAACTGTTTTTGCTGAAGTTTCAGGCTGTGTCCACTAGAGTCTGGCATTACTTTTACACTTTTACACAAAGACCAGGGGGAAGACACACAGTGCACAGCTTCAGGGTGGATTCAAACCCAGGCCTCTGCATTAGCCTTACAGCATATGGGTCACCTGCTCAACCCAGTGAGCTAAACTGGTACCCATGATTCTTTTGTTGACAAGAAAATGTGAAGGCATATTTAATCATGCATGAATTATATTTCTCCACTGCATGCTTTTTTTTAAAAATTGCTCACATTTATTCAGACAGATCAGCTACTTTGTACCTTTTAGGCAATGACATAATTTTCCTCCAGCTAAATTTGAATGCTTTTATGGCTATACTACTGTGCAGGAGAGCCATTATTTTACTAGCATCTGTAGTGTCTTATGGTTAAACAAATAACCCTTATTTCTGCACATTACATATCCTAACACTGATGTAGTGTTTACAGCATTGGTGCTTACATGAGTGTCTTGATGAATAAATTAACAGGTTGTATTAATAAATCAGCAGTGTCTTAGTGAAATAGTTTTGTGCTGAAGCTGCAGATCTTTGTGATGTTTGTCATCTTGGTAATTTAATGTCTGGGTAAGTTGGTGTAGTCAAGTGTAGTTAAGTGTAGTCAAATGTAAACACTAAAGAATAAACAAAGACACAGAATACGTCACATGTACGGTATGTGGAAGAGAGCTTGCATAAGCGAAAGATTAAAAACAAAAAGAGAAAAAGGATGTGACAGAAGGCAAAGGAGACACTGCACTCATAGCAGTCTTGCTTTGAAAATGTTAGCCAAGCAGAGTACTTGCAGATGACCTGCAAGAGAGGGCTCATGTGTCATTATTAACCCAAGTTTAGGTAGCACCCATCATCAGCATCAATGAGAGGAGGGAAGTGGAGACTAGAGGAGTAGAGGAGAGATGCAGTTTGTGCAAAGCAAAAAGAAGGGGGCAGGGAGGAAAAAGAGGGAGGAGAGAGAAGTGGAGGGGTGAAGAGAGGTACCAAGAACTGAGTAGGTCTGCAGAGGAGAGATAAGAGTACTTCAAGTGTCACTACAAGACCGGTACATTGATCTGTGAGAGA
The DNA here is from genome assembly GCA_015108495.1 of Heterochromis multidens. Classification (NCBI taxonomy): domain Eukaryota; kingdom Metazoa; phylum Chordata; class Actinopteri; order Cichliformes; family Cichlidae; genus Heterochromis; species Heterochromis multidens. Next base: position 19,753 of record VUQS01070659.1, read on the forward strand.
GAGGCAGAGAGGTGCAGAGAGAGTGTTTTACTGCTGTGAACAGTGTTTTGAATATAATTTCAAATGTCAAAATATGATGCCATAAATAAAACAGACCTTTAACTACTTGCCACATAAAAATGTTAAGTCTATATTTCTATGTAATCTGCATTTTGGGGCTTCTGGAAATGATCAGCCTTAATGTCTAGCCCTAAGTGAAGAGTCTTGGAAATGAGCAAATGAACTTCTAAAACATTAAATTCAATTCTCTGAACCAAATGCTCTGTGTGCGTCCAGAACCCAGTTTTTGAATCAGTCACTCTTTTGGCAAAACCTTAAACAGTTTTCACCTAGTTAGACGTAATTTGCAGATCTCATTTCCTCTGCAAAGAACTGTAAATAGGCTCTTACTGAAGGAAACACATTTTCAGTGTGGTGCACTTGTGATGATTAATGGTAACCACAGGTTGCATTTAAAGACAGTTCGTTTACGAAGTGCGGCAAGCTGAATGCATGTTTTCTGGTTTACACTTAGTTTTTAATTACAGTTTTTGCAAAAAACCCACTGCTTTATACTCGTATGGCACTCCAGGCTATACATTTCACGTTGCCCGCTTCAAAACAACCTTGCAAGTGACATGGATGAATTGTTACGACCTCACACACAAAAAATTATATTTTATCAAGGTTCTTCTTCTAGCACAAATGTGTTGTTTTCTTCTACTGCACTTTTGTTGTTAGAGGAGTTGTTAGCACATCCTTCTTCTCTTATTTGTTTTGACAATTTTTTATATTCAAAGTATATATCCATACTTTACACATTTGGATACCTTTGTGTATCTGTGTTTACTACATGTATGCAAAATTGCATTGCAAATAAAAAAGCTAAAGCCAGAAGTGTTATAATATCAGTGCAGAGTCAATGTTTCATTTTAAAGTGTTTTTTTTTCTTTGCAAGATTTTTTTTTCTCTTTTAAGAGATGTATAATGTGTTACTATCTGTCATGGTGCAAGCCGCTATAAGCAGGCGATTTAGAGAAAAGGTATACCCCTATATGCTCCTTACAGCAGCAGTCAACAATCATTTTTTAAGTGTTCCACTGTATTTTTAAAGTATGAACATGCTGAATCTACAGACATTCAATACTTAATATATGCAGTACTCAAACTATGCAATATACACACTTTTTTTTACTAGGTTTTGTGCAACTACAAAACTGCAAAATGCATTAATGCTTTCACTGTACAATATTTTTTTTTTTTTCTTTTTGGACCTGCCCCAACCAGTCTTTGGCACTTGCTGATGTAGTGTGTATTGAGTGAATGTGTATGACCTGAAACGAAATGGTTTCAATAATGGCTCAGTCACACTAGAGTAAAAACAGGTAGCAACCTTCTTGCAACTAGGAAAAAAACAGTGGTTGCCTGGTGATTGAATTGCATTTTGTTGCATTTGGCGACTGATTGCAAGTAGTTTAAGTGCAGTTGCTCTCCTGCACTTACTACATCATTATTTGTACAGGAATTTCTGTTTCAAATTTATGACGTTCTGGACTCTGAATATATGTAGTTAATGTGAATTTCTGTGTATGTAGATTCTGTGTATGTAAATGGCAACAGATTTGTGATTTTTGCCAATTTATCACTGTTAACTGCTGTAGTAACACAAACAGGTTGCATGTAATTACCAACTTGACCCCATTCAATTGCAAAGTAAGAGCAGACTGACTCCTTCTTATTGCCATTTTATTGCCATCTTGATGCACTAATGTTGCTTTGATGATAGTAACTGACTGCAAGTGGTCGCAAATCTGGTCCCCGTCTTTGAAGCAATCACTTCAAAGGCAACAAAATCACAAGTTCATTGCTCACGGTCGCAATAATTTTGGATGTACCACAATTTTAAAGTAATTGTTTGAATTAGTTGTTTCAAGTTGCAAGTTTTAGAAATTGTAAACAACAGCATCAAGTTCAGTTTTTGTCATAATTTAGTCTACCACAGTCCAAGAAGCACCTGTAATTGTCGAAAAGTTGTAAATTGTCACATAGTGGCGTGGTAAGAAATGCCAATGCATTTTAGGAAATGAACCACCTTTAGTGTTTAAGTTCCTGCTGTGTCTGCAAGGTGTTTTGCAACAGACTTCCCAGCTCCTCCTCTTCATGTTTTTCATTTTTCTGATATAATCACTGTTATGTCTGTTTACACTGATGTCTGCTCTGTTCTGTACCAGGAGGTCTGGCTGCTGTTGGGTGGGTAGCCCCAAAGAACAAAACCATATTGCCAAGTACATATCTCTGCAAATGAAATAAACTTTTATCTTGTGATTAAAATGAGGTACTATACCTAAGTTTTAAGAAACTAAATATAAAATATGTCCACAGTGTTTGGGCAATTTACTGGTCTATAAATTGCTGTTTAAGTACTTTAGGGTATACAGTATCAGTACAGGACATATTACAGAATTAAATCCTCATACTTCCATGGAGATGGATTAGCAATGTTCTCAAAATGGATCTGCGTTTTTGTGTGGTGAGAGGTAAGGAAGGGCATTAAATTATTAAATGTGCCAAATTTTTTGCACTGCTCGGTACATATGGTCCTGGATTAACTTACTCTCTACCTGGGCATTCAGACTATACAGTGTGCATGTGTGTCTGTTTGGCATATATGTGTGCGTCTGTGTGTGTGTGTGTCTGCAACTGCTTGGATCAGCAGAGCTTTACATCCACAGGGAACCATTAGCAAGATAATAATGAGACCATGGAGAAGCTGAAAGGTGTGTGTGTGTGTGTGTGTGAGTGTGTGTGTGCGTGTGCATGTGTGTGTGTGAGTGTTTGAGTGTGAAAGAAAGGGACAGAGAGACAAGGAGAAGGAGAAACAAACATGTTCCAGTCACTGAAATAAACATCATGAGCAAAGGCTTTTTTCAGGTTTGTTTAATCCTGCTTAGTTAGTCATTAGAGTTGTTTTCACTGTGAAAACTAAACTTGGTGTCAAGATGTGTGAAATAATCTGCATTAAAAAGTTAAATATGCCTTCATTTCTGTGGATACTGTCTCTTGGTAACCATTGTTTTATTTGATTTCTTAATTTCTGTCAAAATTATTGCTTTAATTTTGGCCTTAGATGCAAACTCACCTCTAGAGTAGTAATTCGTTTTCAGTGTTGAATATGTTATGTGAAACTCGTCTTGCAGATACACTAAACTTGCTTAATAAATTCTGATTTATGTTTTCTAAACATGTTTAAATAGCCGTACTTTGAAATAACCAGCTGGAGTCATAAGAATGATGAGCAGACGCTTAACATGCACTGATCAGCTATAACATGGAAACTATTGCCCTGATAATTTCTAAGCCCTCCTTATGCAGTCAGAAGAGCTCTAACCTTTTGGGGCATGGGCATGGGACCTCTGTCCTGTGGTGTCTGGCACAATATGTTGGCAGCAGATGCTTAGGGCCCTGTGGGCTATAGTGTTTGGCCTCTGTGGATCAGGCCCACTCCAGTACATCCCAGGAATGCTCTTTTGAATTGGAATTTAGGGAGACAGGAGGCTAGGTGGATGTCTTGAGCTCTTCTTCATGTTCCTCGAGTTGTTGCTGAGCAGAATCTGCAGAGTGGTAGGCCGCACTGTCCCACTGGGGTAGGCAGCTGCTACTGAAGAGAGCTATTGCCATGGAGGGGGTACGTGAAATTAACACCAACATGAATATTAGGATCCAAAGTTTCCCAAAAGAACACTGACGTAATTTCAAGATTATCAATGTTAATCATGTCTGTGGCTTTAATTGAAGCTAATTAGTGCTAGAATTAGTATTACAATTGATTTTCTTGATTATATTGGATTCTATACTTTGACTATTGCCTTTTCAGCTGCAACCTCCTCCTGTTTACTGGATATGTTCACTACACTGTCGTTCCTTTGCCATTTTGCCTTTTTCTTAATAGAGAAACCTACGTTTCTTCTTTAAAGTTTGTAAAAGTAAATTTGATCTTTCTCACAGTCAGCTGTGTAAGAACTTTTAGATATTCCACATTATAGAGACGTAGCATAATTATACACACACACAAGCACTAGTATGCAGAATGCAGTATGTCTCAGTGTATGTGTATGTTTGAATCAATATGACAGCTCAGCTTGAAGCTCTTGTGCTGGAAAGGGGAGTGTGAATGTGCCCAAGTGAGTCTGAATCTGTGTCTTAGGCTGGAGGAAACTACCTGTGTAAACACTGTAATCTGCCAGCACTCAGTTGAACTTCCTCATATTATCTAGTGAATACACACATAGAAGTATGCAGTATATCAGGCTTGAATCATTCCCCATGTCCTACTCTGTGTAATCATTAGATGCATGAAATAATATTACATGGTCTGAAACAAAGAAAAACAGCAAAAAGTTAAGAGAAAATTAAATGTTCTTAAATATTTGAATGATGTATAAATGACTTATACAATTATCTATACAACAACTATATCTATATAATATAATTATATCTATATAAACTTTTTTTTTAATTGTTTTTTTACCTTACAACAGTGATGTTGCCAACCAATCCCAGTCTAAGATTTAAGGAAATGCCTTGGATGTACACAATAAACCCTAGTTGTAAGCATGTCATCTACTATATTGCTGGATAACAAGCCCAGTTCTCATTGGTGAAAGTTCAGAATTTGTGTCAGACTGCTACTTGGTAAAGAAAAGCCAAATAAGAAGAGAGGACAGCAGGAAGAAGAAAGGAGGTGAAAAACAGGGAGAAAGCATAAAAAACATGCTACCTGGAAGCTAACACTGTAATGAAGACAACAGTACTACTGTGGCAACGTAACCACTTAACAACAATTCTAGTAAGCCTTGAGCACAGCACAAACACACATAGAGTATACACACAGTGTATACTTTATGCACTGTGGGAAGCAGTCACACACCCACTCTGACACAAGCCAACAGACTTAAAGCGAATCGTGAAAGTCAGAGAAAGTTTATGTGGAAGTCAAACAACCAACTTCAGCAGAGTTTAAAGTACTGACGGTGGCAGAGTGTTATTGAAAAAAAGCGCCAGCATCTTCAATAAGCTTATGCTGGCAAAATAATGTAAATAGTGTAAATCGAATATCACTTGCTCAACACCTGGTTTTTAAATGGTCTTAAGTGACAGGTTTTTGCACTGTTTAATGCAGAACCTATAGAGTCATGTCAAAAATAACGTTTTCACAGGACTTTGTAGTCCTGAGAAAACTTTCAGAAACTCTCAGATTCTACAGGCCTCAGTTAGCATGTTAAATGTTAAACTTCATGACAGTACAATTATAAATAGACTGAACAAGTATGATGTGTTTGGAAGGGTTGCCAGGAGAAAACCTCTTCTCTCTTAAAAAAACAAACAAACAAAAAAAACAGGTGGGCACAGCTTAGGTTTACAAAGTTGCATCTGAACAAACCACAAGACTTCTGGAACAATGTCCTTTGGACAGATGAGACCAAAGTGGAGATGTTCCAGATAATTCCAGTGGAGATAGTCCACAGCACCACATTTGGAGAAAATCAAACACAGCAAATCAGCACAAATATTCATACCAACTGTCAGCACGGTGGTGGAGGGGTTTTGATTTGGGCTTGTTTTGTACCCACTGGACCTGGGCACCTTGCAATCATTGAGTCGACCGTGAAGTCCTCTGTATACCAAAATATTCTACATTCAGAATGGCTGAAGAAGAGAAGAAGCAAGGTGTATTTTAATCATGTTGCGGTCTGGCATTTTCACCCCCGAGTCGCCTCAAACGCTCCGGCCAGCATTTATCTTGTGAGTGCAGGTAGTCAAATCACTGTTTACCTCATAATACTGGGTGCTGAGCGTTTACAACTATTTACTCTGGAGGAGGCTGTAACACTTTATGAAAGGAGTCCGATATGGGTCAATGAGTCAGTGAAGCTCACTTCTGTCCGATGACAGAGATACTGAGGTGAGTTGTTGAGGATTTCCAGAACTTCCTGTTGGTAATCCCTGCTGTTTTTGCCTCTATTAGCCAGCGTCATTAAAACTTTCTTTGAAGCTGATTTAACATTGTTGGACTCTGACACTTAGTGAATAAACTCTGTGAGATGATGTGAGAATGTAATCAAACTGTTTGTCAGAGGGAAACTGTGAGTTTTAGGACACTTGAGCCTAACATTAGCTGGCATAATGTTAGCTTATAACCAGCTGTTGTTGTTATACCGGGTCTTGTCAGCTGTCCAGAGACAGAAAGGGTCGCATGTTTAATCTGCTGAAAATCAGTAATTGCGCAAATATTGGGAAAAAATAAGCATGTTTATGCTTATGAGAGAGCAGTGGTGGAGGAGGCAGATGAAGAAGAGGAGGAAGAGAAAGAAATATTAAGAAGGAGATAATGATAATAACATTTTATTCCAATTCTATTAAAGCAAAATATAATACATTGTGAGATTTCTTTACCTAATCTTGTCTTTGTCTAATTGTGTCTATCTGGTCTGCACATGTTGAAAGCAAGTCACCTAGCATCGAAACAACTTCAGAAGGAATTATGTTGCTGTTTTTTTTTTAAACCTGCACACCCTCATTCTCTCTCAGACACATGTAAAATGATGGCCAGTGTTATCACACCTGATGTCCTTGTCGTGGTCTTTTAGGCCTGGTATTCTGTTTACTGTTTATGTCAGTAATATATCTAGAGGTTTTAAAGCTGTAGTTGAGTAGTAGACTATAGGTTTCATGTGATGCTTTTGGTTTGATCTATTGGTTTCATTTTATGCTTTAACACCATGCTTCTGTAGGTCAAATTGAAATTTCTCCCCTGTGCTTCTGTTGTCCAGTTTGAGGCCAAGTACTTCAATGATTGCTATTGCTTGGGAACTATCTTTAAAATTAGGGCTATTTTTTGCAAAACTTTGTACAAAAACTGTAAAATCTCTACATCAAACCAGCAAAATAAAGAAAAAAAACCTCTCAACATAATGTTTACTAGAATGACTAAAATTACTGAAAACACAAACACAAAAAAACAAATGAACAAACAAACAAAAAAAAACTGCAAACACAGATTAGTCAGTGTGGTAAACATTTTTCAGATTCAAATGCTTGTGGTTAGAGAAACATGGCTATAACGCAACACTCCAAACTAATCATGTGCTGAGCATCTATTAGCTTTTGAAGTCATGACACGTCTTTCTTTTTCTCTAGCCATGGCCAAAACATTACAATATTTTCCAGGACAATGCACATTGCAGAGATCTTCTAGCTTCCCAAATTGGAAATAAGGCCTGAAAAACTACTTGTGTATGTAAAAGAGGTTGTTGAGGTTGTTTTGCTCTGAATCACTATGCCATTTTCTAGTTCTGCTTTTAAATGATCTGATTCCTGAATGGCACAAAACTAATTCCTCATCATTAGTAGCCTCATTTGCAGAGCTTTTGTCATCAAAATACTCCAGTGTCAAAAAAAAAAGCTAAAGGGTTTGTTCTTCTTCTCTCTCTTAAAATGCTGCTCTGAACTAAACCTCTAATTCAGCTGAAAAGCCATTATGTTAGTGAAAAAACACACCCAACAGATACATTACTATATCATTATGTGTGGTTTAGGCATTGTAGCATTGCCAGCATAAAGTAAAATCAGACATTACAACAATTATAATAATTGCTGGAAAATTAAGAGTTGCAAAATGAACTCTACCTATCTATCTGTCTATCTATCTATCTATATAAAATATAAAAAAAAACATAAAAACTTATATAATCTATATGCAGCCTCATAAATGACCTTTACATTGTATCTGAACATACCATAGGGGCACAGGGTAAAGCTAAATCCTAACCACTGAATGCATTTTCGTTGGTGCACACATTTAATTTTATTTCTCCCCACAAGAAAAATCAAGTGCCTGATCAGACTTCAGCAGAATTAGTACTATGAGTTCAACCAGTAATCACCACACTCCTGTTAGCATACAAAACATGCACCGAAGCAGCAGCAGCATCAGTCTTGTTATGCTGACTACACACTCCCCCCACCCCCCCCACACACACACACACTCTCTCTCACACACACACTCATTTCATTTCCGTTTCTCAGCCAGTCTAATTTCAAGTTTTGTCACATTATTACTTTTTCAATTCCAACAACAACCCCCTACTTCCGTTCCTTCTGGCTCTTCCCTTTCTGCTTTGCTCTCTCTCTCTCTCTGTGTGTTTACTTGTAGGTGTTGCACATCACGCTAAACATGCACAGGACCCATTTCTCTTAAATTCCTACATTTTCACCACAGAAAATCTTTGTAACATAGAGGTATACCCTTTTCTCACTGATGGTCTTTCACTTAAACCACCCCCACAATAGACAAACAAACAATCTCTCAAACCATGAATATTCATAAACATTTTCTTTTTTTCTGTGAGATCATGATTACATTTTCTCCAGGCCAGCTTTGCTCTTGTGTATGTGTGCGTATTTGTGTGAAGGTGAATGCCTTGGATGTTCATGGATGCTTCTGTCCTTTAAATAATTCTACACAAACAAAGCACACATATTGGCAATGCATAAATGTACATATGAACTCAAATGTCCCCACACTTGCAATAGCACATACTGTATATACCTTTACATACTGTTCAACAGCGGTTGTGTACAATGCTGTGCCTGAGCAATATGTTTTTACATTTTTGCTCATGGTATTAACCAACATGGCCTGGTACAGTAAAAGTGTATTGAAAGAGCACCCTAAAGATACTAGCCCAAATGAATATATTTTAAGGAACAGCTTCATACAAAGATGCAAAAAAAAAAAAATATGAAGTCATTGCTCACTTAAAACAAACAAGAGATTCAAGTGTTATGAGAGATGATGAGGAAGTAAGAATCAGCATTTCGTCTACACTGCTTATCCAACATAAGTGTTATAGTTGAGTCCATGCCAACCATAAAATGTACTATTATTGCTCATGCAAAATGTGTAAGTGATGCTTCCATATTCTATTAATTTCCCTGTCTCTGTAATACTCATAGAAATCCAGAGGAGGCTCCCTGATACAAACACCATGGTAGCAGTTGAGTTTCCTAACTTGCTTTGTTGGCTTAGGTTAACTACCATATTTTTCGGACCATAAGGCGCACTTAAAATCCTTTAATTTTATCAAAAATCAACAGTTCGCCTTATAATCCGGTGCGCCTTATGTATTAATTCTGGTTGTGCTTACTGACCTCGAACCGATTTTATGTGGTACACGGTGCTCAAAAACCTGTCAAAATGCTTTAGAATGACTTTGGTAAGCTACGAAGCCGCACCGCTTGATGGATTGTTGGAGCATTGCAGCTACCGTAGTCAGGGGTAGTAATACGTACTGTACTTCAACATAATATTACGGTGTGTTTATTAGGACCCCAAAATGGCACCTATTAAGAGACATGAGAGGAATGAACTGAAAAAGTGAGTGTATTGTTTTGTATTTTATGTTACAACTGAACAATGTTGAGAGTTATTGTGAATGAGTTGAATAAAGTTTGACTTATCTGACTGTTTTGTTTCGCTGAATGCGCTTTATAATCCGATGCGCCTTATGTATGAAAGTAGACCCATTCATTGATATTGCGCTTTATAGTCCGGAAAATACGGTATGT